>JAMKQA010047427.1:0-12532 GCA_024699735.1 Posidonia australis | reverse complement strand
GAATATTCCATGGCACATTCGCTGCTGGAGGTAACAGCCAAGGAAGGTGGAAAGCCAGCAGTCGCAGCCTTGTGCGCCAGGGAGGTGCGCTGGATAAGTGCGCCAGGTTGATGTGCTAGGTTGGTGTGCTAGGTTGGTGTGCTAGGTTGGTGTGCTAGCTAGGTGTGCAAGGTTGGTGTGCTAGCTAGGTGCTCTCCCCTATTGGTCTGGTTTTTAAATTGGGCTGCAGGCTTACTGTGGGCTTAGGGATTGGTTCAAGGGTCAGCCATATCCAAAGCAACAATTGGAACCTTATCAATGAACTACCTCAAAATCGGGGTGTCTACAGGATCACTCATATCGCTGGTCAAGCATTGATGCAAGGATATTGCATAAATAAGATCAAAGATCTAAGAACTTCGAGTGATTTTCATCCTTGCTTTACTATATGCAAAACATGATCTACCATGCATGGAAAGGGCTAAAAATAGACTAGGGTCTTCCTGATATAACAAGGAAGACAAGCAGAGAAAACCAAAAGCAACTCCATACAGGAAAACATGCTAAAAACCATGTGAAAAGCTACTGTATGCCACTAGAAAACTGGCGCACTTGTGTGGTGCGCCAGACTAGTGCTCCAGTCTGGTGCACCACCTATGTGCTCTACTTGGTGCAGGAAAATGTGCCAGGGAAAAAATCAGAATGCCATGCAGTGCAATATCATATAATATGATGGATTCTAGAATATCATGCAATGCAAAGTCCTTGTAGACTCGAAAATGCAACTTCAATATCTATGAAAATCCAAGCATGAAAAGATAACATGGATCTTGTGCTCAAGGGCGTTATGCCTCACACAAGATCACACCCTTTTTATGCTAAATAAAGACAACAAGAATCAGCCATGCTATCTGGATCCATGGACTGGTGCATAAGAATCTCCATATAGGAGTCCATGGGGCAATCAGCCTACTAGATTTCAGCGATGAGCCAAATATGCAAAGTGCAAAAGTCTTAAAAATAGTATCATCTTAAGCTGAAAACATGCATTCAAAGACATATAATATCAATGAATCAACACCAAAAAAATCAGAGTCAAAAACATCCAAGAAACCATGCATATTATGATGCAAATAGGGTGATTTACTCTCTCACTAGTCTGATTCAGAATCTGGTCCAGATTTCAGAGATCAATGATTTTTTACTTAACCCAGATCAGTTATACATATGATAAGAGACTGAAACATGATGAGACACAAACAAATGAAAGTCTTTTATCATTATTTCAAATCATGCCAAATCATGGGTTGATGACTGCATACATGCTTAGGATTCTAAAGAATATGTATGAGTTAATAAGGCCAATAATCTTAAGATAATGGGAAACCCATAGAAGGCACATTGGCTGCTGATTTCCTAGCATATGAGTGCATGAATCATGATTCTCTATGTGAAAGAAACAGAGATAAAAGACAGGTTTGCAGCATAAAATTAGATTATCTATGAAGTTCATGACATGCTTTATTCAGTGCAAGAACTAGGATTAAAAGTAAAAGAAGGGAGATGAACTTACCTTGCGCAAGGTGTTCCTTCTTAGAAAACTCAAGATAATACTTCCTTGTTGCTTTGGAGGGGCTAGAGATGCTCAAGAAGGCCAAGATATTCTCAAGAAAACGAGAGAGACTTGCTAGAGTAAGTGGATAGCATGATCAGGATCAACCAAGTGTGCCAAATGGTTGCCAATGGAGGTCCTTTTGTAGAGTTCCACAAGGGTAACTCCCATGGGATGCAGACAGCCTCGCAAACGAAGAGCCTGGTGTAAATTCGCAGTGAATATCCGCTGGTGAGGGTTACAAGTACGGGAGATGGAAAGCTAGCAGCCATCACTCTGAAAAGTGGTTGTGCGCTAGCTTGGTGCGCCAGGATGGTGCTCTAGATAGGTGCGCCACCTTGGTGCTCCAACTAGGTGTGCCACTATAGTTCTCCTGCTCGGTGCTCCACATTGGTGCTCTCCACTAGCTGCCTGAATTGCTAATTGGGCCACGGGCTTGCTATGGGCTTGCTGTCGGTTTATGCAATGATCTATGGCTAGTTAAAAATGCCAAATAGGATTCAAAAGTTGTTGAGCTTCCCGCATCCAAAGCAACATCTGGAGAGTTTACCTATGAGCCACCTCAAAATCGGGGTGTCTACACCAACACACTACATGAGCGTAGAAGAAGCTGACCCACAGGAAGAGCTCCCGTGGTACCATGATATTAAGGTTTTTCTGGAAACCGAGGACCTCCCTCCTCAGGTGTCAGCAACAGAAGCAAGGACACTGAAGCACTTGGCATCCAGCTATGTACTCGAGGCCGGTCATTTGTACCAGAGATCCTATAACCAAATGCTCTCGAGATGCTTGGATAAGAAGGAGGCCGATGCCGTTATGTTACAAGTCCATGCTAGGAAATTCGGGCCATACATGAATGGAGTTCTGTTAGCCAAGAAGATCATGTTGCAAGGCTATTATTGGTCGACCATAAAGGCAGATTTTGTCAGTTTGTGCGAAGGTGTCACGCCTGCCAGATCCACGGGAGTCTAATCCGTGCTCCTCCTCAACAACTTCACAGCATGTCATCACCATAGCCTTTCTCCACCTAGGGAATTGACGTTGTCGGTTCCATTCATCTGGCGGCATCTAATGGGCATCGTTTCATTCTGGAGGCCATCGATTACTTCACGAAGTGGGTTGAGGCAGCATCATACTAGAGAGTTTCTACTGCAGTAACAGAGAAGTTCTTGAAGAATAACATCATATCCCGATATAGGGAACCACACGCAATAATATCAGATAATGGGAAGAATTTTATAGCCAAGAGGGTTGAAGATTATTTACAGAATTTCCACATTAAGCATCACCGTTCTTCACCTTATCGCCCCTAAACGAATGAAGCGGTTGAGTCAGCCAACAAGAACATTACCAAGATACTAAAGAAGATGGCAGAGACTCACAAGGATTGGCATGAAAAGCATCCCTATGCATTGTGGGCATATCGAACTTCTATCCGAACATCCACAGGTGCCACACCTTTTTCTTTAGTGTATGGCACGGAGGCCGTGCTACCGGTCGAGGTGGAAATCTCTTCTTTGAGGATCTTGAAAGAAGCAGAACTAGAAGAGGCTAAATGGTTGGGTGATCGCTTTACGCAGTTGAATTTGATAGATAAACATCAACTGTGGGCCCTACACCATGCTCAGTGTTATCAAAGGAGGATGGCAAGATCCTACCAGAAGAAAGTCTGTCCCAGGGACTTTGCACCCAAAGACTTTGTCTTATGGGCCATCCATCTCTTTGACTCCCGCGGCAAATTCAGACCCAATTGGCGTGGCCCTTATATCCTCAAACAAGTATTCTCCGGGGGAACGGTAATCCTCGAAGACATGGACCACATGAGCAGTCAGAGATGGTCAATTCGTGTTACCTAAAGAAGTACTACCAATGATGGAGAGCTGCATCCTTGCCTTGTAGAGCTTTTTAGCTGCATTCTCACATGTTCAATTTTCTTTCTATTCACAAATTTCTACTTCATCTCGTACTCATGTTTTTTTTCTTTTGCACTCGTTACACATGCATTGCATCAAAAAGCACATGAAAAAAAGAAAAAAAAATGCATCCATCCATAAGTGCATCTACATCATATCTCAATGATGAAAATCGGAATGGCTAGCCTGTTTAAGAAGAGAAAATATGCTTTTTTAGTTGATAGTACCTAGACCATATAGCAGGCAAGGGAGCCACCACCCAACCATGGTCAGGCAAAATGTCCAAACTCCCATGGAGACTTATACCTTTAGAGGGAGATAAAATGTTAGGGGCAAGCATGAGTGTGAGCCAAATTGAAAAATAAATACATCCATTAGGGCACAAAAGGAAAAAGGGAGACAGAAGTCGAAAACAGAAGCTAGCTTTAATTGAGAGAGGAAAGTAAGTCAACACTACCCCTATCACATACCTTGGGGAGGAGTTGAAGCAAGCATCCAAAGATTCCAAATGACCAAAGGGACTAGCCACTCCTCACATACAATTCCAGCAATTCCCTCCAAATCCGGATGCCCATTACCCCCAAACAAGGATTAGAGTGAGCCTACAAGCCTAAGAGGGAGAAAAGAAATGAATCAAAAGTTAAAAAGTAGGTTAAGTCCCCAAGAGTTTGGCCTGGAGCATAACCTACTGAATTATCCATTCTAAAGAGCCACCAATAGCCTAAAAGTCTGAGTAGTGTCTTGTGAATCGAGGTCTTCCCCTCTTCTTATAACAGGCGTTATTAACGTTCCAAAGTCCTGAGGGTGATATAACATGACACTACTATTACTGCATTCATTCACATTGCAAAGTCGTGCTAGGTCTTAAGCCAGGGGCATGTCAGCTGCTCTTTGGCTACAAATCTAGCAGAGGATACTGTACACCAGGGGCATGCCATCTGCCTTTATGGTGACAATCTCCTTCATCAAGCAAGGGATGTCAGCTGCTCTTTGGCTAAAAGATCTAGCAAGGGATATCGTACACCAGGGGCATGTCAACCGCCTTTATGGTGACAACCTCCCTTGTCAACAGGGGCATGTCGACTACCTATTGGTTGACCCTCATTAGGACAGTATCTTCATATAGGACACGCTGACCGCTCTATTGCTCGAGCCCAAGAACGAGGACACCGGCAACCTTATCCCTCCAAGATCAGAATAGGATCTCTGGTAAATCCAAGAGAGATGAATCGCAAAACACGATGATTCATGGTGGAGTATTGGGGAGTTATAATCACAACTTCCGACCTCGATCTTGTTCCTGTAGAATTAGCAAGATCCTTTCCATGTCTTGTACATAGCTTTAGAGTAATCATTCCAGTAGTGTGAATAGTATCGTCGAACTGTACTGTAGTCCTCTTGGGGTTAAGTGGAACAGTTGATCCCTTCAATACTCAATGTCAGCTCTGTCACCAAACAATCCCGACCACCAGGGTTTGATGGCCCTTTCTCACTGATTTGACACTTGATCTAGTCTCGATGGCGGCATAGATCTTTTCTCAAGGCTTGGCACACGAATTGAACCACTCCATAGCCGGTAGTTCAATTTGCTATGACCCGATGGTCATTGAATAGTTTCCACACCCTTGGGTTGCTCTTCCTTATTTTCAAAGCATTTATACAGCACTTTCTATCTGCATCAGACTTCATAAGTTATGATTGTATGGAACAAAGCCCTTTGTCTAATTGAGAGCAAATATTTTGATGATGTTCCGTAGGAGTTTTGTTTCCTAGTCTGGAGTAACCTGAGTCAAGAAAAAACCGAAGCTTCCCTGTTCAATTATGGGTTTCCCCATGATGGTTGTACCGGCACATTGCTCAGATATTCTCTGATGGTGGATAGGGAAGTTGACGGACAGTGATCGTAACAAGCTACGAACTTGGGGTATCCCATCAAAGTTCTTGGACATTGCAAATGTGGAGGTTTCTTGATATCTTTTGTGTGCAGCTGTCCGTTTTTGGAAGCCCGCTACCCATGTATTCCGCTTTGGAAGAATCGAATTGACTCCCACTTTGGAGGAAGTCTGCTAGATGTGCTGTCTGCATAAACTTATGGGGCCTACTGTGTTTATGCGGTGAGACGGTTACTCCTCAATATTGAGTGAACTGACTAGCCTGTCAACCAACGATTGTGGTCGTCAACTCATCTATACTGATGGGTCAACTCCAATGTTACAATTGGCATTCTTTGACAAGGTGGTCAAGATGTGCACCTCCCTGAGTGATGAGCTATGGATAAAAGGTTTTGTGGTCCGCTTCTTAGGTGAGCTAGTTTTCAGCCATGGTCGGACCATTGTGAACATCGAGGTTGAAGAGATTGCTTTGGTAGTGCTAACTCGTCAGATGGACTTGGCTCTAGTTATCCTGGTAGAGATTTACCGGGCCTTGGACAGGTCATTACGCCGATGTCGACATTTCTATGGTTGCGGATCTTTTGTATAGGTATGGTTGGCCACTCATTTAGGTGTGGAGATCTTACGCTCGCAACGGTCAGCCTTCCAATCTTATTGCCAAAGCGATCATGCTCGCACCCTCACATCAGTTCACAAGGAGTATGAGCAACTGGAGAGCTTGACGGTAGACGAGGTGACCTGGCGCATCATCCCTTTGGCAACTCATAATTTCGAGGCTTTCTTCAATACTGCTAATATGCAGCTTATCATCCTACCAGGACTGACTGGTGGTGTTGAGCATCATCCAATTCGGGTGATGCGATAGTTCGGATACCAACAGGATTCCTTCGTTCAAGGGTTAATGCCAGCTCACTTTCAGGAGTACCCTTTGAGCACTTATGCCATGACTAAGGAGCTATCACGCCTGTTAAATGACTCCATTCTAGCAAACAGTCTCACAGTCATAAAAGGGAAGGGTTGTTCAGTGGATTATCAAGCCGAAATTGAAGAAACTTGGCCGATCTGTGGTGCAGCTCCAAGTCATACACTGTTTAGCAAAGCTAGAGGCTCTAAGAGGTCCAGAGATGATGTAGAGTCTTGATATCTGTGCCTTATTATTTGATAAACAGTATAATCACTGCATTGTATTTGATTACTATAGTAGGTTCATTGAAACACTTGTATCAGTTTGATTGGATGCTTATGGTAGATTTGAAGCTGGAATTGTCATGACTGTAACTTGTGCTTGGTTGGTTCAAACTTCTGCATTTTTCTACCTGTCGACTTGGCACTAGGGTGTGCCCAGCAAATAGTCGAGAATATTATTTCAATTTGGCACCAAAGCCTAGACAAATGAAGCCATCATAGGCTTCTGTACCGGGTAGGAGGGATCCCAATATCCATCCCAGGCTCGATCCGGACGGACGAATCTCAGTGCCAACCCTTTGCCTTTGAATTCTGACCTTGACCGGTGGATTCAAGGCACCCCATTTCCATTTTCTTCTAGACTACCAGACAGAGTCTAGATGGTCCCATCCCAGGTTCGATCCTGACGGACGAATCTCGGTGTCACCACCTTGCCTTTGAATTCTGACCTTAACTGGTGGATTCAAGGCACCCCTTTTCCATTTTCTTCTAGACTACCAGACGGCGTCTAGATGGTCCCATCCCAGATTCTATCACGACGGACGAATCTCGGTGCCACCCCTCGCCTTTGAATTTCGACCCTAACAGGCGGATTCAAGGCTACTTTTCCATTTTCTTCTAGTCTACCAGACGGAGTCTAGATGGTCCCATCCCAGGTTCGATCCAGACAGACGAATCTCGGTGCCACCCTTTGCCTTTGAATTTCGACCTTGACCGGTAGATTCAAGGCCGCCCTTTTCCATCTTCTTCTAAACTACCGGACGGAGTCTAGATGGTCTCATCCCAGGTTCGATCCAGACGAACGAATCTCGGTGCCACCCTTTGCCTTTGAATTTCGACCCTGACCGGCGGATTCAAGGCTACCCTTTTCCATTTTCTTCTAGACTACCTGACGAAGTCTAAAAGGTCCCATCCCAGGTTCGATCCGGATGAACGAATCTCGATGCCACCCTTGGCCTTTGAATTTTGACCCTGACTGGTGGATTCAAGGCTGCCTTTTTCCATCTTCTTATAGACTACCGCACAGAGTCTAGATGGTCCCATCCGTGTTCGATCCAGACGGACGAATCTCGGTGCCACCCTTTGCCTTTGAATTTCGACCCTGACCGGCAGATTCAAGGCTGCCCTTTTCCATTTTCTTCTAGACTACCAGACGGAGTCTAGATGGTCCCATCCCAGATTCGATCCGGACAAACGAATCTCGGTGCCCCCTTGTCTTTGAATTTTGACCTTGACAGTTAGATTCAAGGCCACTTTTCCATCTTCTTCTAGACTACCAAATGGAGTCTAGATGGTCCCATCCCAGATTCTATCTGGATGGACGAATCTCGGTGCCACCCCTCGCTTTTGAATTCCGACCCTGATAGGCAGATTCAAGGCCACTTTTCCATCTTCTTCTAGACTACCAGATGGAGTCTAGACGGTCCCATCCCAGGTTCGATCCAAACAAACGAATCTCGGTGTCACCCCCTTTGCCTTTGAAGACCAACCCTGATGGGCGGATTCAAGGCCACTTTTCCATCTTGTTCTAGACTACCGAACGAAGTCTAAATGGTCCCATCCCAGGTTCGATCTGGACGGACAAATCTCGGTGCCACCCCATGCCTTTGAAGTCCAACCCTTACAGGCAGATTCAAGGCCACTTTTCCACTTCTTCTAGACTACTGGACAGAGTCTAGATCATCCCATCCCAGGTTCGATCCGGACGGACGAATCTCGGTGCCACCCCCTTTGCCTTTGGATTCCGACCCTTACAGGCGGATTCAAGGTTACCCTTTTCCATCTTCTTCTAGACTACCGAACGGAGTCTAAATGGTCCCATCTTAGGTTCGATCAGGACGGGCGAATCTCAGTGCCACTCCTTTTGTTTTGAGTTCCGCTTCGAATGGACGGAATCAGAGCAATCTATCTTCCTCTTTTCCTTGGGTAGATAACCCAAACTATCCAGTTGGTAGGTCCGTCAACTTATCACATTTTGTCCCTCAGTTTCCAAACCTTAGAGTCTTACCTAATGCCCCTTTCCTCAAGTTGATACTCTCGAACTATCCGGTTGATGACCAACATCTTGTCTAGAGTGGGCTAATACCCCGAACAATCCGGTTGACGACCATCATCTTGTCAGAAGCGGGCTGACACCCCGAACTATCCGGTTGTCGACCATCATCTTTTCAGGAGCGAGCTGATACCCCTAAACTATCTGATTGACATCTGTCATCAGTCTTTGCTTTAGTTGGCGAGTCAGACGTCTTGCCGTGCATCCTTTCAGTTCGAAAGGTCTGTCATATGCCAAGTTCCCCGATCGTGCAATGAGTCTGGCAGTCTTGGCATCCCTTGGTACGAGTCGGAAATGCCTCGCGCTCGACTTCGTGACTTGACAGGCTACCGACTCGTCGCCAACATCATCCTTTGCATTAGCATCACCCTCATGCATCACCTGACATCAGGGTCGACCCTTTTACATCTGTATCATGCATGGCCCAGAATCATGACTTTCAGTGCATCTGCCGAATAAGTGGTTCACGACCCTACAATAAATACTACTCTCCTGCAGACTCAAGCGGGGTATCGTGTCAACCCCGAGCAACGGTCTCGGTTCCATCTGTTTCTCGACCTCACTCAGGGAGGGGCATCTGTAGACCCCTCGATTTTACAGTCACTTGGCAGTAGGCTCCTCTAGGAGATGCTCTAGTTGCAACCACCACCCTTAAACCCTAATTCCATCAAAACCCTAGACCCTCAAGCCCACACAAGCCCACTAGGTTCACTTAAGCCCACACAAGTCCACTCTAACTTAATCCAAGCGAAAACCCTAATAAAAACCAAAATTAACAAAATTCACCTAAATTCACTTAAAATCTTAATTAATTAAGTAAAACCCTAATTAAAACCAAAATCAAACAAAATCCACTTAAAATCCTAATTAATCAAGTGAAAACCCTAATTAAGGTCAAAATTGAATAAAATCCACCTAAATCAACCTAAAAACATTTAAAACCCTAATTAATCAAGTGAAAACCCTAATTAAAGTCAAAATCAAATAAAATCCATTTTAAACCACTTTAATCCATTTAATTTCCCAGCCAATTCCCTACCTTCAGAACACCTACTTCAGCCCACTTGCAGCCCTGGAGATCCCCTGAACCACCACAGCCAAAGCGTCAGCCTAGAGTGCTGCCGTCGTCGGAGAACAGCCAGATCGTTCCAACCATTTTATTGCCCTTATTAGTTTCAATTCAACACCCCTCTAGGTCTGAGAGTCTTCCCCTAGCCTTTTGGTCTTATTTCACCAGAGGCAACCCCCTGTCGCGTCGTCCCCTTTTGCTCTGGTGGTGGGTTCACCACTAGAGGTGAGGCCAATGGCCTCTCGGTTCGGGACAAGGTCCCTACACTCCCCCCTCATCTCCTCCCTCTTCCTCCTTGCTCCCCAAGTCCTCTACTAGCCTTCCGGAAGCCCAGGCGGATGGAGCACCACTTGACATCGTAGAGGAAGACGACCGGAGTCGTCGCCAAAGAACCAAGCAGGAAGGGCGGTCTCACCTCCTTCCGGTCCTCACTCAACCACTGCGACCTTCCTCCGACCCTCCACCGACGATTTTCAACAATTGCTTGAGCCTACCGTCGCTTTCTCCAGTGAGTCGAACGGGAGGAGGCCTCCAGTAGCCCTCCTTGCTCCCCGAAGCCACTGGAAAGCTCGTGATGGCCTCCTGGAACTCCCTCAACCCTTGGATGCCGCTCACCGTCACATCAACGCTACCGTCAAGTCGCCGTCGCCGTCCCCATGCCGCTCACCGATGCTCGAGGTGGGGGAGGCCTCTCAGGCCTCCCTAGTCCAGCCCACGGCCATGGTGGAGCTCATTGTGATGTCCTCCAACTTTTTCGACCACAGCCACCACCTTCCCACCGCTGTGCCGCCGCTAGAGGCTCGCTGGAGTTCACGCCGAAGCGAGAGTGCTGGTGATCCGCTGGCGATCTTCTTAACTGCCTAATTTAACAATAAATTTTTAAGTTTTTTATAATTACACATAGGTCCGAATTATTGTTACATTTAGGTCCCAGGAATTTCTTTCAGATCCTTTTTTCTTGCATCCAAGTCCTTTTTCCTTACATCCAAGTCCTTTCTTGCATCCAAGTCCTTTTTTATTACTTTTAGGTCCTTTTCTGTTACTCTAAGGTCCTATATTTTTGTGTTTAAGCCCCTAAAGATTTAAATAAGTTTCATTTCTTTATTATTTTTGTAAATATTGCATGATTTGTCCTGTTTAAGTTTCAATTTCAAATTTTAGTCCCATATATTTTTGTATCTTCACAGTTAGACCCTTGTATTCATGTTTTCTTTGCAAATGAGTCCTAGAAATTTATTTCGTGACTTTTGAATTTTCCTATTTTAAAATTGCATTGTGAATATTGCACATTTTTGCCCTATTTGAATTTTAATTGCATTTTCAGTCCTATTTTGTAACACCCGTAAAATTCATTTTGTAATTATTTACATTTTGTGAATTTTATTTCCTGGACAGGTGTTACTGTTCCGAGGCCCATTGTGTGGTTTTGTGCTTTTGGGCTTGGGCCTCGTGGGTTGGCTTCTATTTGTGTGTCCCTGTGCGTGGTTTGGCACTATGCATTGTGGCACTGTGCTTGTGGGGCCCGCTTGTGTGTGGGTTGGTGGTTGAGTCTTGCAGTTGGCCTCGTTGATGGTGATTGGCGGTTGGTTGCTATGCGGTGTGCTAGTGGCTGAGATGCACAGGTGGGCATGTTTTCTGCTGCTCCAGGCATAGGCTTTATAAGCTGCACCGTACTGCACCTCTCCTCGCCACTCGTTGCTTTCTTCTCCTTCCTTCTTCTTCCTTCCCCCTCCTCTTTGGCGGCATGCTTCTCCTCCACCTTCCCCCCCTTCTTTCCCCTCTTCTCCACTTTTCCTCCTCCTTCTCTTCCCTTCTCCTTCCCCTTCTTCCTTTCCACTCATCACTCCTACCACCTCTGTTTCCCCTGTATCCCCTTTGTGTGCACACTGACAGAGAGAGAGGAAGAGGTCGAGGGAGTGAAGTGGAGGGATGTGGTTGCTCGTGGTGGTGCGCGGAGCTCGAGTGGAGTGCCTCGTGGCCGTGGTTGCACCGGAGTCAGATAGATTATCAGATGCTGAACCAGATTACGGTGAAGAGCAAGTATCCCCTACCCCGCATTGATGACCTATTCGACCAGTTGCAGTCTGCATCGATGTTCTCGAAGATTGATCTGTGGTCGGGGTATCACCAGTTGAGGATCCGAGACCCAAACATTCAGAAGACTGCTTTTTGGATGCGGTACGGGCATTATGAGTTCACGGTCATGCCTTTCGGCTTGACCAATGCACTGGCTACATTCATGGATCTGATGAATAGGATTTTCAGCCCTTTTCTGGAACAGTTCGTTGTGGTTTTTGTTGATGACGTGCTGGTCTATTCTCCTGATGTTGAGACTCATGCCTTGCACTTGAGGGTGGTGTTGGATACACTGAGGCGTCATCAGCTATACGCCAAATTCTCCAAGTGTGAGTTTTGGCTGAGTGAAGTCATGTTCCTTGGCCATTTGATTTCTAGAGAAGGCATCAAAGTGGATCCTGCCAAAGTGGAGGCGGTGAGTAGTTAGGAGTGACCCAAGACTGTGTCGGAGATCAGGAGTTTCTTGGGTCTGGCGGGCTATTATAAGGGTTTATCAGGGATTTCTCCTCCATAGTCGCGCCTTTGACAGAGTTGACCAGGAAGGGTGTTCCTTTCTGTTAGGACCAAATTTGTGAGGCGAGTTTCCAAGAGCTGAAGTCTCGTCTGGTTTCTACCCCTGTGTTGACTCTGCCTTCTGGAGGTGGTGGCTTCACCGTGTATAGTGATGCCAGCGGCGTTGGGTTAGGGTGTGTTCTGATGCAGCATGGCAATGTTATCGCGTATGCTTCGCGCCAGCTGAAGGATCATGAGAAG
>JAMKQA010047426.1:0-15597 GCA_024699735.1 Posidonia australis | reverse complement strand
GAAACCCAAATCGGGGATTCTAAGAGGACCTAATGGGACATGCTTTGAAGCCAAGAAGAGGGGAAGAGATTACATGAGGGGCGGGTTTCTCCCAACAATGTTCTGGGCTGACGCTTCGGCGGTGGTGGTGCTTCGGCGGACGCTCTGGTTGCGATAAGGGGTGGATGAGGAGGAAGGAGGGAGAGAAGAAGGAAGTCCCATGGAGCCTTGCCAGGAATCGGGAGGCCTGAGGCCTCATTAGCGAGAGAGAACCCATCGTTGGAGAGGGTTGATGGTGTACAGAGGGCACCTCCCTGTCGAAACCCAAATCGGGGATTCTAAGAGGACCTAATGGGACATGCTTTGAAGCCAAGAAGAGGGGAAGAGATTACATGAGGGGCGGGTTTCTCCCAACAATGTTCTGGGCTGACGCTTCGGCGGTGGTGGTGCTTCGGCGGACGCTCTGGTTGCGATAAGGGGTCGGATGAGGAGGAAGGAGGGAGAGAAGAAGGAAGTCCCATGGAGCCTTGCCAGGAATCGGGAGGCCTGAGGCCTCATTAGCGAGAGAGAACCCATCGCTGAAGAGGGTCGATGGTGTACAGAGGGCACCTCCCTGTCGAAACCCAAATCGGGGATTCTAAGAGGACCTAATGGGACATGCTTTGAAGCCAAGAAGAGGGGAAGAGATTACATGAGGGGCGGGTTTCTCCCAACAACGTTCTGGGCTGACGCTCCGGCGGCGGTGGTGCTCCGGCGGATGCTCTGGTTGCGATAAAGGGTCGGAGGAGGAGGTCTGGACGTGGGACAAATGCTAGGTTCACTGATGGTTTCAGTGCTGGGATTTTCCGTGGGCAGGAGTGTATTTGGAGAGGCTAACCGTGGATCCTCCCCCGACTCAGTCGGTGGCGAGACGTTTTTAAACGTAGGTGGAGCTTCTCTAAGCCGTCGGTCCTCCCTCTCCGCTCCTGAGGGCTGCTCGATGCTTCTGTGAGTTGGAGGAGCGCGACCGGAGATCACGAGATGAAGGGATTCGCTTCGGAGTTCGCGGGATGCAGCCGAAGATGGTGCCAAAGATCGCGGGGGTCGCTGGAGAGGATCGTCGGAATTATTTTCTGGCTCATCTAAGTCTGTGATTGAAAGGTGAACTAGGCTTATTGGGCCTGGTTTTAGGGTTTTTGTTTTTTGGTTTTTTTTGTTTTGTTTTAGTGGTTTAATTTTGGATAAATTTGATGATTAATGATTAATTTGAGATTTTGGATAAACTTATTTGTGTTTTAGCATTTTAAGTTGACTAAGGTTTTATTTGGTGATTTAAATTTAATTAAATGGATTACTTTAGTTTTAAATGGATTAAAATGGTTTTGGGTTTGATTAATTGAGAATTCATTTAAATCTTGGTTTACTTAGTTTTTACTTTGGTTTACTTAAGGATTTTATTTAGATGCTGATTTAATTGATTTTCTCTTGATTTAATTAAAGATTTGGGTTTTTGTTTAATTAGATTTCTTTTTTTAAGGGATTTTATTGAGTTTTGCTTGATTAAAGTTTTAATTAGGGTTCTTACTTGGATTTGAAATAGAGTTTTGAGTTTAATTAATTGATTTTAAATTAGGGTTTTTAGGATTTTAATTACTTGATTTTAAGTTAGGATTTTGATTATTTTAGGGTTTTGGATTTTAATTAGGATTTTGAATTTAATTAGGGTTTTTGTGTTTTAATTAGGGTTTTCACTTGATTAATTTGGATTTTAAGTGGATTTAAGCGGATTCTATTTAATTTTGGTTTTAATTGGGTTTTTATTTGATTAATTTGGATTTTAAGTATTTTAAATTAATTTTGTTTGGTTTTGAAGCTTAATTATTGGTTTTTGCTTTGATTAGGTGTGAGTGGGTTTGTGTGGGCTTGAGGGTTTAAGGTTTAGCTAGGGTTTTGGTGGTCGCAACTAGAGCATTTTTCTAGAGGAGTTTGTTATCAAGTGACTTCAAAATCAGGATGTCTACACATCTCATGGATGAAATATATAATAGTAAAGAAGCAAGTAAGTATGAACTATTTAGAGATCTCAAACATGAATATATAACAATAAAATATGTATGAACTACATAGAGATCTCAAACATAAAATATACAACAATATCAACTAGAAGCTATCTCATCACGAATGCGATTGCGTATGACTCCCATCAATGTGTCATCTGGAATGGAAGTTTCGTCATTTTCATGCATAGTTGGATGGTCATTTTTCACTTGCATCTCTTCATCTTGGAATGCAAACAAGATTTCATCTTGAAGGCCATACTCAACAATGAAGTTGTGAACAACCATTGTAGCCACAACTATCTTCACTTGCTTCTTGTAAGAAAATGGAGACATGTGATTTAGTATGTTCCTCCTTTTTTTGAGAATTCCAAATGAACGCTCAATGACATTCCTTAGTGAGGAATGAAGCGAGTTAAATTTTTTCTCCTTCCCACGAGGTTGAACAACTTGAAACTCAGGTAAGTGGTATCTTGTACCTCGATAAGGGGATAAAAAGCCCTTTCTATTGGGGTAACCAGCATCTACAACATCATATTTTTCTACATGGAAAATATATAATGAGATATAAAAAATCTCAACACAACAACATGTAAAAGAGATTTACATAAATGGATTCTTACCAGCGGGTGGCATGAGAAAGTTGTGGGATGGGTTGTAAAGTGCATGATTCAATACTTTTCAATCATGTGCTGTGCCTTTCCATCCAGTTGTGTAACGTTTTGAACCTCGGTACGCTACCTAAATCATAGTATCATAAGCTATAATAATAATTACAGTACAAATTAAACAACTGTAATTAACTAAGGCTCACCTCCAGGAACAACGTGTGGCTAGTAGCTCCTACATGGACACCGAGACTGGATTGCACCACTACCTGAACCTAAAAACCAACCAAAGTACACATGAGTGACACTTAAGCCATTCAATACGAGCCCCACACAGAAAACCACGGCAAAACAATAGAAAAAACGAACCTAGAATATTACAAATGTGGTTTTCGAAATTCATTTTAAAACATCATTTCTTTTTTTAAAATATTTGGAATCTCAATCCAAAGCATGCCTTTTTCAAAAGCTCATTTTCTCTTTTCTTTGCAATTCATGCATCTCTAAATCCTTTTTATGCATTTTGAGAAACTTATATTCTCGATCAGATTCAGCCTAAAACACATGACCTCACAGGACTCAAAGCAAAACCACAAATATTGGCTGGTAACTGGTTAAAACAAAATCCTTATTTATCGCTAGAATATGAAGACAATGCTTAAGTCCAATTCTAGCTACAACCACACATTTTATTTCTACTTTTCTTATTGATGTTACCTTGATCAGAGGTAACCAAGTACACAAGTAGTAGGTGAGGACACCATTTCTCCTACCTCCCTGCACTGCCATGGTGAAGTTCCCAGTGTGGGAGGACACCGCCCTGGCCAACCGGCCTCAATTTCATTTCATTTGCATGGGGATACATCTTTTCCTAACGTCCCATCAGTGACCCGAACACTTGATTCATATACTAGGCTCAACCTACACCATCTCAAACTCGATGACCACAGTCGTATTTGACAATTGATATCTTATCAATTTCCCGACACCAACCTCTCATGGTCCCACACTTGCAACTGTAGACACCCCGATTTTGAGGCGGCTCGTAGGTGAACTATCCAGAGGATGTTGCTTTGGATACGGTAAGCCTAGTCTCTTTTGAGCTCTATCTAGCATGTTGGTTACCCTAAGCCTATAACAAACCTATGGTCCGATTAATAATTCAGGCAGCTAGATGTAGAGCACCAATCTGGAGCACCAACGTGGAGCACCAAGCTGGCGCACCAAATTGGTGCACTAAGCTGGCGCACCAATGAGAAGACCAAAGTAGCGCACTGTCACTTTTCAAGGTACTGGTTGTTGGCTTTCCATATTCTGTGCTTGTAACCTTCCCTTGGGAGTAGTAGACACCCCGATTTTGCAGTCACTTGGCAATAAACTCCTCTGGAAGATACTCTGGTTGCAATCACCACCCTTAAACCCTAACTCCATCAGAACCCCAGGCCCACTAAGCCCACACTAGACCCACACAAGCCCACACTAACTTAACCCAAGCAAAAACAACTAATTAAAACCAAAAATAAAAAAAACCCAACTAAATCAACCTAAAAACATTTGAAACCCTAATTAAAATCAAAATCAAGCAAAATCCACTTAAAAACATTTAAAATCCAAATTAATCAAGTGAAAACCCCAATTAAAATCAAAATCAAGCAAAATCCACATAAAAACAATTAAAATTCAAATTAATCAAGTGGAAACCCTAATTAAAGTCAAAACCAAATAAAATCCATTTTTAAACCACTTTAATCCATTTAATTTCAAGGAAAACCTAAATTAAACTCAAAAAACCCTAAAGTCATTTAATTAAGTTAAAAAATCCTAATTTGAACCTAAAATTTTAATTAAAATCCAAAAAACACAAATTTCAACTCAAAATTCTAAAAACCATAATTCAAACTCAAGACTTTAATTAAAATCCAAAAAACCCTAATTAAATTAAAAACCATGTTCAAAATCTAAAAAAATAAATTAAAACCCAAAATTCCAATTAAAACCCAAAAACTTTAATTAAAACCTAAAACCTTAATTTAAACTAAAAACTCTAATTAAAATCCAAAAAAAACCTAAAAACCCCTAAAATAATTAAAATCCTGAAAATCCCAACTTTAAAACCAACCAATTAAGTCACAAAAACCTAAAATGATTAAAATTCTAAAAAAAATCTAAATCATTTAATTTAACCTAAAAGAAACTAACTTAAAATCTCTTAATTAAATTCAAGCCTCTAAAACCCTAATTTAAAAACAATTAAACTTAAAAATTACAAAAGCAAAATTTAATTAAAATCACCAAAACAAATAATTAAAATCAAAAAACAAAATCAAAAACCTAAAACAAAACCAAAATCTAAAACAAAACCCTAAAAACCTAAAAACAAAACCAAAACTAGAAAACTAATGGGCCTAAAGTCAAGCCCGTTAAGCCCAAACCACAATTTAATTGAAAACTTAGGAAATGAAAAAATAAAGGAATAGTCTTCTTCCTCACCTCAACGAGACCCACTCTCCCCTTCTTCCCCAACTACACCCACTCCTCTTCCCCACGAAGACCAACTGATCCCATGATCCCCCTCGCACCTTCCATCTCTCTTAAAAGCTGGAGAAACGACCTGGAGAAGGAGAGAACCGCAACAGGAGAGGAGAAAACAGAGAACCGCAACAGGAGAGGAGAAAACAGAGATCGCCGGAGAGAGGAGAGAACCAGAAAGCACCCCTTGAATCCCAGGAGAAACCCAGCAAATTCCCCAAGTCAGAGACCTCCTCCTGCCCATTTGTGCATCCCAGGGCCCCAGCCACCGTCGCTAGAGCCTTGCCGGAGTGACGCCGCTACCACTGAAGATCACCAGAGAGGACATTGCACCCACCAGGTGCCCCTCTTCTTCCTCTGTTTCAATTCATAGCATGCCCCGTAGTTGCCGCTAGGTTCCCTGAACCAGAAGTGGTGGAGCGGCGCCTCCTGCCCGCTACCGCATCAACTCCGGTGGTGGGTTCACCACCACTTGCGAGCCTCAAGCCACTGGGCTTCAGGCAAGGCCTCCGTGGGTCACCTCTCCTCTCCCCTCTTCTCTCCTCCTCCTCTGCTCTCCCTCTACTCCAGAGAGAGCCACTAGACCACCACGTCGTTTGTCGCTGTTGCCGCTGCTACCGCTGATGACCCTCCGCCGTGAAGACACTCGAGTACCCCCGACGCTCCAACACCGGTCCTCCTCCTCTGGAAGCATCCCCGCATCACCACGAAGCCCTCCGTGCCGCTTCTTCTCATTCCAGAGCACCGCCGCGCCCCGACGACCACTGCCTAGCCCGTCGCCGGAGTTGGAGGTGAGAGGAGCCCTTCAGACCTCCTCGGGCCTCAACAACACTCCTCTCAGCCTCGTCGTGCCCCTGTGATGCTTCCCCAGCCTCCGACGCGCCGTTCCAACCTCCAGGACACCTCCAACCGCTCCGTCGTCTTCTCCGTCGCCGTTCAGAGAACCTCGCCGGAGCGCCAGGTGGGGGGGAGGCCTCAAGCCTCCCCAGCCTTGCCCAACCGCTCGGAGAGGACCGCCACACCTCCACGAAGCTTCCCCAGCCTTGCGGGCCCCTTTTCCACCACTGGATGGCCACCGAAGGCTCGCCAGAGATATCGTCGGAGGGAGGACGCCGGTGATCCTTCGGCGATCTTTGAAAGAGGACTTTTTAAGCCAGGCCCCTTTAGTTTAAGTTTAATAATTTTAGACCCTTATTTTATTATATTTAGATCCTTTTTTATTGCATATGGGTCCAGGCATTTACATTTCAGCCCCTATTGTTTTAAAATACTTTTTATTCTTTTATTGTCTCTATGGATTTTGCATGTGGCCCCCTTGAGTTTTGTTTTTTATTCATAACATATTAATGCATGTTTTTTTATCACATCTAGGTTCCTAGAACTTGATTTCATTACATTTAGGTCCAGAATATTTGCATTTGTCCCTTGTGGCTTTTAAAAAAGGTTTTCTATGTGAAATTTGTATTCTAAACCCTGAATATTCTAACAGTTACACTGATCATCATTAAAATTGAGTTTTTATCACATTTAAGTCCTGGACATTTGCATTTAGCCCCTGAAATCTTTAAATTGATTTTTCTCTAGGAAATTTGCAGTCTGAGCCCTAAAATATTTAAAAATCACACTAATTGTTATTAAAATGAAAATTTCTTTACATTTTGGCCCTAGTCTTTTGCATTAAGCCCTCAGAACATTAAAAAATGAGTTTTCTTTGTGTATTTTGCATCCTAGACCTCAGGAAACTTCATAATTGCACTGACCAACATGAAATCCCCATTTTTACCACATTCAGGTCCAGAAATTTTTCACAAAAGTCCCTGGATTCACATCAAATCGTTTCTGAACATAAAATTTACATTTTGACCCTTAGATTAGTTCTAAATCCATCATTTAAGGTTTTAAATGTTTTCCTGCATATTTTGGGGCATTTTTCACTCATTGCATTTCATGTTTTGCATTTAATCATTGATTCCATTTAAAAATCATGTTTTCACTGAGATTTGATCTTTAGCCTTACATGTTGGTCACACTTGCACTCATGTGTGAATTTTGCACCTTAGACCTTGAATTTTCAGGAAATTATCCAAGTGCAACTTTTACATCCCTATGTCACATTGGCATTGGACCCATCATTCGTATGTTAGAATAGGGGTCATGAACATGTTTTTCATCCAGTTTTTCATTCCTCTCTGTGAATTTTGCGTTTTAGTCCCTATACTTATCCTTTATTGTTTTACATTGTTTTATTGTTTCATGACCTTTTCTTTTGGATGTTTTCTTTTTTCCTGACATTTTTTCATACATTTTGGCATTTCTTAGATCATGCATTGTCCCCATGCATGCATTCATCACATTTGACCACTGAAATGACCAAATTGCCCCTGTGTCATCAATTCATGCTCATGTGTCTATTATCACACCAAGTCATGCATAACCTTTGTCCAAAGCATTCCTTAGTGTCTTTTACCCATTTATATACATTTCCATGCATTTTACACAGTTCTTGCTGTATTTGCACATCAATCCCTCCTTTTCGGATAAGTCTGCATTTCTACATTCTTCCATGGATTTTTCTCCCATCTGTTTTCGGATTCCTTCATCTGATATTTGATTTGACTAACTTTATTTCATGTTTTCATATTTTCCCAATTTGATTTGGATTTCATCGCCCGAGGGCGTACATTAACAGGCCTGAAGGTCGACATTGGCCCCATCACGGATTATTTTTCCCCTTTTTGATTTTCACGACTTTTTTCATGATTCCGAGAACCCAAGTTGACTCGACTTTTTATGTTTTTGACATCAACATGGTTTTCGGAGGCGTTCTTTACAAAAATATCGTCATTTCATGTAATTTTCTGCGATTTTGTCAATTCATGTGGATTTCTCTGCAATTTTTGCACATTGTCTTGCACATCCATCCAGTCTTGTTTTGGCACTCACATCAGCATGATTAGAACACAATCTAGGCATAACAAACATTCATTTAGCCTCAAGCAAGCGAATTAGACTAGAAAGACCGAGTTTCTCGGACGTACGGGGGTGCCTAACACCTTCCCCGTGCATAATAGGAATCCTTACCCATTCTCTGGTTAGTAGACATCTGGCCTTCACGTTTGTGTCTCATTCATTCACTTTTAGTGATTTGTTTGTGGTTTTCCTCGTCTTTCCCTTAAAAGACCAGGTGGCGACTCTATTTCTCTCCTTTTCGTCCCATCTCGTGCCCTCGCCATCTTAGCATGGTTGTGGCCTCCTCCCCTTTAACGCTACCCCCCGCCGGAATGGCCCAGGGCCGGGGGCACGGTCACACGTATTCCTCCACCATTCTACGCAAGTCTGTTGAGTTTCGAGGCTTTTAGCATCCCAAGGAGTTACCTCTTCATTCTATTTAAAAGGCCATCCATAAGCAACATTTTTTCTCTCTTGGCAACTCACCCACTCTTAGCAATCAGCACCCCTACCTCCAGAGCATTCCCTTGCATCCCTGAGCACTCCCAACTATGTCCAAAGCAACAAGGAGGAGGCACCTTGAGCCACAAGGAGGAGACACCATAGGTAAGGTCCTTTACCCACCTCTCTATATGGATTTTACATGATATTCTAGATAGAACCTACAACTAGGCGGATGTAATGTTTATATAGTGATGTTCTTTTGTACTTTTTTGTTATTTTTGGGTGTTCATGATGCTCCTTTCTATATTTATTGCTTCTTTGTCATGATGATTTTTGCGCTGTGTGCTTTTTAGTAATGAATCATAGTCCTATGTAACCACTAGTTGTGGAACATGAGTTGTGATGTACCCCCTTGCATGCTTTATCATTTCCTCATGCTCCTTAAGTCAACCAGATCATTGCATGAATCATAAAATCCATCATAGGTAGTAGCTGCAATCCCAAGGAAACCATGAATATGCATGACTAAGGAGAGAATGATAAGAAATGTTTTAGGCTTGATTATTCAACATGATTAAGTTCCCTGGCATCTAAGTTAATGATCTGAACAGACAGTAACCCAATTAATTGCATACATCTGGCCTAGACTCTGAAATCAAACTGCAGTCTGAAATAGGGTATCTGGAGTGCACCAATCTGGTGCACTAGATTGGAGCACATAACTGGCGCACCAGCCTGGTCATAAGGTGCAAGCAGCTCATTTTGCATCATGATTTGCATACCTTTCCGATTGTTTTGGATTTTGAGCTTTCTGATGTTTGATCTCAGGTATACCATGTTCTTGCTTGCATAATTTCAGCATATAATAACACTGTTTGCTTTAGTTTTGTGTCTAGTGAAATTAGCTTGCCACTTGGATTTGGTGAACTGGTTGCTTTCTAGGACTCTTTGTGCAGAGTTCTTTTGGCATCAGTCCATGATCCAAACCCAAGTAGCATAGCTGGGATTCATTAGCCTTTATCAGAGTAGGATTGTGTGATCTTGTGTGAGGCTTATTGCCCTTGAGCACAAGGCCCATGTCACGGTGTCTTGGGTTTCCTCTTTCCTTATGACTTTGTGGAAGAGGGGGAAACTCACATGTGATCAGGTGTTTTAGATGTCCATGGTGCATATTCAGATGGTCTAGAGCATGTTTGTAGGGTTTTATATCACATAGCATATCAATCTAGTTCACTGTTTGTTTCTGTGATTTCTAGGTTTCACTTAAGTGGCACACATTTCTGGCACACCTTAGTAAAGCACATAGGTGGCGCACCACATAGGCGCATATTGCTGGCGCACCAAACAAGCGCATGTGCCTATTTTCAGTGTACCAACAGTGGCTTTTTGGCATGGTGTTTAGCATGGTTCCCGATTTGCTTTGCCTTTGGTTTTTTTTGGGTGTCTTCCTGGATATATCAGGATGACTCCAGTCTGGTTTCATCCACATTTATGCATGGTAGTTTAGGTTTCGCATATAGCAAAGCGAGGACGTTAGCCACTCGGTATTGTTGGATCTGTGGTTACATCCGTGCAATATCTTTGCACCGGTGTTTGATCCATAACTTCGGTGACCTTTTAGAGCATTAGGACACATCCTACAGTCTCTCTACCCATGTGTAGCATAAGGCACCACTTGCATGTAGCATTGCATTGCATATCGCCCTTGGGCGTACAAAAAGGGCTGAAAAGGCAACATTTCATATAAGTAAACGAGAAACCCATGAAAGACCGATTTTTCGGGCGCACGAGGGTACCTAATACCTTCCTCGTGCATAACAGGGATCCTTACCCATTTGTCTGGTTCATAATTAACCTTTTCCATTGGTTTTATTGCATAGTTTTAATGTTTTAAAACGGTTTTCCTCGTCTCCCGTTTTTAAGTGAACTAGGTGGTGACTCCCATATTTTATCATTGTTTTTATTGTTTTGCTGTGATTTCGCTGGTTCTCGTGCATTTGGCCTTGCATGCCACGGACGAGGCTGTCACCGGCATGGTTACAGGAACTGGCGACTCCGCTGGGGATAACCAGATCCCGGCGTTCGTTTTGGGTTTTTCGTTTACTTTGGCTTTTCCGCTTGTTTATTTTGTTTACTTTGTATTATAAGTTGTATCTCCTTTACATTTTGTGCATGCCTCTTATATGATGGGTGTTTCCTTTTACACATTTGCTATGCCACCACTTTTGCACATAACATGCACATGTTTTTTGTTTGTTAATTGATGGTTGCTTTGCATGTTTTCTTCCCTTTTTACATATGCCATGTTTAGGGATTAGAGACATGCTTTCCTTCCCTTTTTGGTTAATAAAAACATAAAAACAAAAAAAATAATAAAAAGGATAAACTAGTGACAAATTGTAAACTTTCTCCCAAGGTTTATTAAATTTGCTGATACCCGGTGTGACCCGATTCTCAACCACATCTCCCGAGTTATCCGTCACCTTTGACGATAGCTCGTCCTAGGATCCTCCTCTTGTTCCTAGCTGCAGTCCAATCCGTACCAGCTCGCGATCCGTCATGGCCCAGCAAACCAGCGAGCTGCTTTCCTCTGCTGCCTAGGAGGAGGTCCCCGTTTCAGCGTACCCTTCCTTTGTCTCTGTCCCTGGTATCACTACTGCCTCCACTTTTTCCATAGCATCCGGAGGACCTCCGCCATCCCAGTATCGTGTCCTTGTGGCTACCCTGCCTTCGGGACCATCAGCTTAGTCTTCTGCTGCTGTTGGGGCCTCAGCAGTTGAGTCTGTTACTATGACCTTCTCCCAGACTCCTTTCACTGCTCCTCGAGGCTATGTGTTTTCTAGCCCCCTCCTACTACGGCTGTTTCTGTAGTAGCTTCTACCCAGTTTGGACAACTGGGTTCTCAGCTTCCTGACTCCTCGCCCCTTGTTTTGCCTCCATCCTTTGGAGCCACTAGTGATGATCACATGACCGCGCAACTGCAACAAATGTCAGCCCTCGCCCAGCAGTTGCAAGGATTGGCACTGACGCTCCAGCCCTTTTCAGGTTTGTCCTTCCCAACTCTCGAGTTACCTCTACAACCGGCCCTAGGACCACAAATTGCACCAACTGCACCACCCCCACAGCCGTCGCCATCCCTCGTCTGTCCGGCGATAGGGGTGTTGACATTGCCTTTTGCAACACCGCCACAACACCCACCACAACATGCATCTCCGTTATCTAGTGGCCAGCCTTCTAGGCTGGAGGGAGCGCAGCCTGCCGTGAGCGTAGTACTAGGGGCCATTCCGATCCAACAGCTCTTGCTCCCTCATTCTGCACCTACTGTAGGACCACCCCCTGCCTTATCGTCACCCATGTACCAGACACAATCATCATCTTTTGTACCACAACACACAACACCCATGCACGGGTACACTGGCCATCCTGTCGTAACACCAAACGACGGAATGGTGGATCTGGAGGAGCCCTTAGGGGCGACCCATACAGTGTACGCAACACCCGCCTCAGCTACACAATCTACTACTGCAGTAGTTCTAGACGCTCTCCTTGCAAGGGTGAATGATTTGGAGCGCACACTCCGACAAGTGCAGGGCGGGACCACCAATCCTACCGATTTCGGAACCTTTGTTATTTTCGAGAGGCGACTCTCCCATCGAACTTTCAAATCCAGGAATTTGAAAAATATAATGGTAGAGGCTGCTCGATTTCACACCTTAAAGCCTATTGCGAAGACCTCGCCTAGCTCCAAGCTAATGAAAGGTTGTTAATCCGCCTGTTCCATAAAAGTCTTACGGGGCCCGCGTTGAAGTGGTTCACTTCCCTTGACATGGCTACCATCAAGACTTGGGATGACCATACACAGGCGTTCCTCGAACAGTATTCCTTTAACCTTGACGTAGTCCCGAAGCGTGAGGACTTAGTCGTAATTAAGTAGAGGCCCCAAGAAACATTTGGGGAGTATGTTGGACGTTGGCGGTCCTTGGCTTCGTAGGTCAAAGATAGACCCTCCAATGAGGAGTCTATTGAGATTGTGATCCGAGGAGCACAGCCAGCAGTCGAGGCTCTGCTCAGCATTCTGCCAGCCACCACTTTTTCTGCATTGCTTCGGGCGGGTGCCCTTGTTGAGAGTTCATTATGCGGCGGTAGTTTTCCAGCACTCTCTGCATTCGCCAAACATGCCACTTCCTCACATAGTGGCGCTAGTGTAACCATGCCTGCGATAGCATCGGGTGTGGCGTAAAAGGCCATATGCGCGAGGGTCGGCAAAGTCACGGCAAAACAATAAAAAAAACAATGATAAAATGCAGGAGTCGCCACCTAGTACAATGAAAATCATTTTAAAACATTAAAATCATGCAATAAAACCAATGAAAAAGGTCATCATGAACCAAAAAATTAGGCAAGGATTCCTGTTACGCGCGAGGAAGGTATTAGACACCTTCGTGCGCCCGAAAAATCGGTCTTTCATGGGTTTCTCGTTACTTATATGGAATGTTGGCTTTTCAGCCTGTTTCTGTATGCCCAAGGGCGATATGCAATGCAATGCAACATGCAAGTAGTGCCTTATGTTAAACATGGGTAGAGGGACTGTAGGGTGTGTTCTAATGCTCAGAAAGGTCACCTGAGTGGTGGATCAAACAAACAAGGAGAAAAGCCAAAGTAAACTAAAAAACCCAAAATGAAAGCCAGGATCTGGTTATCCCCAGCGGAGTCGCCAGTTCCTGTAACCATGCCAACGACAACCTCGGGTGTGGTGCAAAAGGCCATATGCGCGAGGGTCGGCAAAGTCACAACAAAACAATAAAAAAAAAGATAAAATGCAGGAGTCGCCACCTAGTCTACTTAAAACGGGAGACGAGGAAAATCATTTTAAAACATTAAAATCATACAATAAAACCAATTAAAAAAGGTTATCATGAACCAGAAAATTGGGCAAGGATCCCTGTTACGCACGAGGAAGGTATTAGACACCCTCGTGCGCCCAAAAAATCGGTCTTTCATGAGTTTCTCGTTTACTTATATGGAATGTTGGCTTTTCAGCCTGTTTCTGTACGCCCAAGGGCGATATGCAATGCAATGCTACATGCAAGTGGTGCCTTATGCTAAACATGAGTAGAGGGACTTTAGGGTGTGTCCTAATGCTCAGAAAGGTCACCCGAGTGGTGGATCAAACACCGGTGCAAAGATATTGCACGGATATAACCACGAATCCAACAACACCGAGTGACTTTCGTCCTCACTTTGCCATATGCAAAACCTAAGCTACCATGCATAAAAATGGATGAAAACAGACTGGAGTCATCCTGATATAGTAGATTTTGCATCACAGTTTGCATGCTTTCCTATTTGTTTTGGGTCTTGATCTTTTTGGTGTTTGATCTTTGATATGCCATTTTCTTGCTTGCATGATTTTAGCATATAATAACCCTGTTTGCATTGGTTTGGCATCTAGTGAAGTTAACTTGTTACCTGGATTTGGTGAACTGGTGGCTTTTCAAGACTCTCTGTGTAGAGTTCTTTTGCCTCAATTTATGATCCAGGCCTAGGTAGCATAGCTAGGATACATTAGCTTTTATCAGAGTATTGTTGTGTGGTCTTGTGTGAGGCATATTGCCCTTGAGCACAAGACCCATATCATGTTTTCTTGGGTTTCCTCTTTCCTTTATGACCATGTGGAAAGGGGAAAACTCACTCACATGTGATCAGGTGTTTTAGATGTCCATGATGCGTTTTCAGATGATTTTATGCATGTTTTCAATATTTTAAATCGCATGGCACATTAGTCTAGCTTATTGTCTGATCTGCAATTTCATAATAGGTGGCGCACCGATTGGTGCACCAGTCTAGTGCACCAAACTGGCGCACCTGCCTGTTTTTCACTACACATAGTAGCTTTTTGGCATGGTATTTAGCATGATTCCCAGTTTGCTTTGCCTTTGGTTTTCTTTGGGTGTCCTTCTGGATATGCATTCTGTGACCAGGCTGGTGCGCCAGTTTGGTGCACCCTAGAAATCCTGAATCAGACTGTAATTTGATTTTAGAGTCTGGGCCAGATGCATGCAATGAATTAGGTTACTGACTATTCAGACCATTAACCTAGATGCCAGGGAACCTAATCATGTTAAATAATCATGTAACACCCCAGTGCTACACAACAGTACAAGAACTACCCAAGTACAGCTAAAAGAATTTAAATAGCAGAATAAAATAAATAAAGCTAAACACCCAGACCTGTGTGCGGCAAACGTGGCTCGAAAAGATGCACCAGACTAGACTGCTCCTATCACTTGAGCACCTGAAACAAAGGGGACAAGGAAAACACGCATGAGTGACATGAATGTCACCCAGTACGTGCCCCAAAACAGCTCTAAAACCCACGAAAAACGTTGCCAGAAAACTACCATTGCTAAAACCACATGTCCAATTAGAAAAACTTGGAAAAAAATGGCATTTCAAACCTTCTTTTCTTTTCTTTCAAAACCTCATGCTCGTTTATAAACCTTTATTCTCAATATTGGAGAAACAAATCATTTCATCTAGTTTCCTAGCCCAAAAACATCCTTTTAAAACCATTAGCACAATTTATCACAATCCGGGCTAGGAACTAGTCCACACACACAAATCCACACTTTTCCATTCCAAAACTGGTCGCATCACCCTGGCCACAGGCGATCGACATGGCCACAAGTACCTGGTGAGGATTCCATGTCACCACACCCACACTGTAGTGCCGCGGTGAACCACCCCGTACTGGAGTTCAACCGCCCCGACCGTAGCCTCAAAATGTACCCTCACAGGTACAAGCACGGAGTGCGTCCTAGGGACGCCCTAGTGCCCGAGTACCTGGGGACTCTAACCCTAGACCCGTCCAGCACCGACACTGAGGGTAGTCCGGGTCTCTCATACCCCGGGTCCTACAATACCACCACAGTCTCGAGGCTCCTACCCCGGACTGCAAACTCGGCAACCACATTTACCAAGGACACGTCCCCAACATCTCTAGAGGTCTCACTACCTCGTCGGCAAGTCCTGGTTTCATTGTGGTTCCTACT
>JAMKQA010047425.1:0-13116 GCA_024699735.1 Posidonia australis | reverse complement strand
TATAAGCTTGCAATGGCTAGGTAGTTTGTTATGGGTGGTTGTGGTGAAGTGGGAAGTGGTTAGGGTTGTTATGGTGGAGTGGGAAGTGGTTAGGGTTTGTTATGGGTTGTTAGAAGTTGTTATAGGTGGTTAGAGGTTGTTATGTTGGAGTGGGAAGTGGTTAGGGTTTGTTATAGGTTGTTAGAAGTTGTTATAGGTGTTTAGAGGTTGTTATGTTTTGGATTAGGGTTTAGGGTTAGGTTAGTTTTAGGATTTTGAATTAATTTTAGGGTTTTGAATTAAGTTTTGGCTAGGTCTAGGGTTTAGGACTAGGGTTTAGGTTTAGAGTCCCATTGCAAGCATTTGTGGTGTCTACAGACACTTCTGTGTTAGACCCCTCTAGTCTCATCTATGATCTTTCAACTCCATTTCCTCACTACTTGTACCGTCCTTTTCTTAAAGGTTTGAGTTCTACAATAAATATGATCTAGCTCACGTCCAAGTTGGAGTGCACTACAGCGCGTCCCACCATACAATCTTCTCCCACTACCCCAATCTGCTTGTTAGTCAAAAGCAAGCCAGAGCTTACCCAATCAGCATCCCTTCCAGCATACCCCACAGCAACCCTTCTCACAGCCCAATTGGAGCTAGTAGCCCGTGCAACCATGGTCATTAACTTGACCCGGGATAGCCACCAAATGTGTGTGGAGGTCACACCATCGAGACAAGTGTACAAGGCCCCAGCTTCGGCACCAAATCCCAACAAATCAACACCCATCCCACCACCGCTAGATAACCACCCTCCTAAACCTACCACTAAGGAGACCTCATCCAAATCCACCGCAACAACCACCAGGAAGCCTATGGCCGACCTCACTACTCAGTTGAAGAAGGTTAAAATTGACATCTCCATATGGGACCTAATCATACCTCAGCTGAGCACAGAGAGGCCTTCCTTCAAGTTTTCAAAGCTACCCATGTATCCCCCATCATAGAGCAAACATCCTTGGAGACCCTCATGGGAATGATTGCGACACCCCCAAATTATCTCCTTTTCCATGCAAGAGTTGCCTCCGACGGGGACCAACCACCACTAGTCGCTGTTCATAATCGTGCAATATCAAAATTTTCAGATTCCCTCACTCTGGTAGACAACAACATAGGCTTAAATGTCTGCCCCTTACATAAAGCAAGCAAGCTCGGATTCAAAGCTGAGGATGTCATGCCAGCGGTAAAGGGTATGATGTCGTTTGATAATATGCACCATGACGCATTGGGTCTCTTGGTCATCCCCCTCATCATTGGCCTAGTTGAGTTTAGCGTAAAGTTCTCCGATTTGGATCTTGAGCCTTCTTTCGATCTTCTACTTGGGCACCCTTGGCTGCACAAGAATCAAGTTATCCCTTTGACCCTCCACCACATGATTAAGTTTGGTTGTGATGATAACATCATTACCATCATGGTCGAAAATTTTGAGAAAGAAAGGGTCGACACTGTCTCACTTGTCTCCTTGTGAACTGTCCAATTTGAACCAAAGCCCTCTGATGTTCTATATCGCACTAATCGATTTGAGCCGGTTAACTTCATCCTCGATTTTGAGCATGGCAGCTACCCACCTATTCGTGGCAACTCTTTCCTGATGGTTGAGAATTTATGTCATAGGTGAGGATATGAGAAAGGGGTGCCTCTAAGGCGACATAGTTAAGGGATCGTCGAGCCGATCACTATAGTAGTAGAGAGATCATAAAGGTCTTGGATACGAGCAACAGTCCCAAAAGGAGACCTAGTACCCGCTGAAGACAGAGGAGCTTTTTATTCCGTTTGACATGTCTAACTTCGTCAGTGCAGGAACTCTTGACCGCAACCATAGTTCAGCTACGGCAAATGTAGAATGACACCAAGACACCTCACCAGATGCAGATGAGTGAGTCAATATGGAAGATTATTATTCGGATGAAGACTACTCATATACAGAGGGTGTTGATTTGAGCAGCAGCTGTGGCTAGTACTGCCCAGGTCAGTACTCTCAGCATTACCCCCTACCATCTCGCCAGCAGTTATCCCACAAACACAACAATAGACCTGATAGTTTCAGCCCCATACACAATATAACCAGTCTCTCCTTCAGACATCACCACAGTTTTGCACAATTAGCGCAACTAGTAGTATAATCAGCCAACTCACCCATGGTATAAGCAGTTCTCACATAGTAGTCCAGCTCACTAGTGGATCAATCAATCGATTCCACCACACCAACAGTGCAGCCTACCTCACTACAAAGTTCAATAACAGCATTAGTGCTTCCACTATCCACCTAAGCAAGTCTAGCACAGACATCACTCCCCACAGCATCATTCACAATTCCACCACCTACACCAGCAAAAGGCATAATCTCCAACTCAGTAGTCCAATAATTGGTCCAGCAGTCGGGTGTAGTAACTTCATCCACACACCCTCCAGAGCACTCAATAGCCCTTCAAACACCGTCACTACAAACTCCAATGTAGCTCACTACCAGAAGCATCGCGCTAGGCGTAGGAACCCCAGGTCGTAACGAGCATCAGCTAGCATAGGCCTACTATGTCGATTCCGCCTCAAACGAAGAGGTAGAGCAGCCATAGAGGCCCAAGTGGACACAATGCTCCACGATCTAGAAATATTATTCCAAGCGTTGCTCACCATACTAGTTGAGGATGTGGTAGAAGAGAACAGGATAAGGAAGGGTAAAGCAGAGGCCATTGAGCAGGGGACAGTATCTACACCTCAAGAGCCCTAGTGCTAGTTGGCCATCATGGTCCTCAAAGAGGAGTCAGTTTATGCTAGACTAGGAGAGTTAATCTCGCAATAGCTGGGAGGCAGGTCTAGATGGTTTTTGCAGCTAGGCCTCACTTTAGGCAACGTGAGGGTTAAAAAGCCATCAGTTTGGCTCGACAGAGAGCCTAGGCGGCAGCTATCAAAATACCCAGCAAAGTGATAGCCGCTAAGTAATGACATCACAGTAGAAAAGCACAAAAAATAAAAAACCTAGAAAAATCAAAGTATGCAAATAAAGACATGGCAACAGAAGAGGCAGAATAGGCAAGCCCATCGACAAGCCCAAGGAACGCCAGTGTAGAAGCCACACAATGCCACCACAAAAGCACACGAGTTAGTGTAACTCTCCTCAAGTGCCGACAAGGGTTGGAGTTAGAGCAAGTCTTTTCTTTTGACATCATGGATCCTACTTTTTAGCAAGAGATGTTTTCAGAGCTCATAGCCTATGAGGAGGAGGATGACGAAGGTGCAAATGAATATGATGACGCGTCGCCAAAATTCCAACCCAACGACAATGATCCGAAGGGCCCTAATGTCCACGTCAAAGAGGATATGGTGCTCGTCAATATTGGAATGGTAGACGATGTTAAAGAAGTACGTATTAGCACCAGGTTGACACCCCATGCCAAAGCAAAATTCATTGCATTCCTCAAAGAATACATAGATGTTTTTCCCTAGAGTTAAGATGATATGGTCAACCTGGATGTTGAGGTAGTTGTGCACACTCTACTGCTCAAGCCCCATGTCAAGTCAGTCAAACAAAAACTTAGAAGATGGCGATCACAGTGGCTACTCATGCTTAAGGAGGAAATCATGAAGTAGCATAAAGTCGATTTTCTCAAGGTCATCCTTTATCTAGAATGGCTTGCCAATGTTGTGCTAGTGCCGAAAAAGGATGGACAGGTCCGTATGTGCATAAATTATAGAGACCTTAACAAGGTGAGCCTAAAAGATGACTTTTCGCTACCTCACATTGACATCTGAGTGCACAACACTGTAAGACACAAGATGCGATCATTCATGGATGGTTTCTCCGGCTACAATCTGATCAGAATGGTAGAAAAAGACATGGAGAAGACATCTTTCATTACCCCTTGGGAAATCTTCTATTACAAGGTAATGCCGTTCAGGTTGAAGAATGCAGGTGCCACATATTAGAGGGCGATGACAGTACTTTTCCACGACCTCATGTACCAAGAAATCATGGTATACGTGGATGACATGATCGCCAAATCAATAGAACCCGAAGACCATCTTACCTGCTTGAGGAAACTATTCAATCGTCTACAAAAATACAAGCTCCATCTCAACCCTAGTAAGTGTATATTTGGGATGTCATCAGGAAAGCTCCTAAGATATATAATTAGTCAGAGGAGAATTGAGGTGGATCCTAGCAAAGCAAGAGCTATCATTGACATGCCTCCCCCCACCATGAAAAAGGAAGTCCGAGTATTACTGGGGCAACTACAGTATATTAGCCGGTTCATTGCCCAGCTCACACCGATTTATGAGACAATCTTTAAGCTCCTAAAGAAGAACACAAAAGTTAGCTGAAGCGAGGAGTGCCAAGCCGCATTTGAGAAGATCAAGCATCTCTTAGCAAGGCCTCCAGTTTTGGTTCCATCGACACCAAGGCGACCACTACTCCTATACTAAATAGTGACATAGCATTCCATGGTGCAGTCTTAAGTCAACACGATGAGTCATGTCGCAAGGAGAGAGCCATTTACTATCTACACAAAAAGTTCAACGATTGTGAAGCCAAGTACAACAGTATTGAGAAAGTCTATCTATCCCTTGTCTTGGCCACACAATGCCAGAAGCATTACATGATGGTGTATCTTGTCCTACTTTTGTGTTGCCATGATCCTATGAGTATCTATTTCAGAAGCCAGCACTAGTAGGCCAATGCATCAAGTGACAAGTGTTATTGTCACAATATGATATTACTTATGTCACGCAAAAATCAATAAGGGGATAGGCTGTAGTAGATCACTTGGCGGATTTACCATTGCTAGAATATCAACCCTTGCAGACTCAGTTCCCTAACAGAGATACACTATTCATCATGAATGACTCAGAATCAGAGGACCTTAAAGGAGAAAAACAACAGAATCTTTATGCTACAGGGCCAAACATTTGTACCAAAGATTGTATAACCAAATGCTTTTGAGATGCCTGAACAAGAAAGAAGTCGACGCTATAATGCTATAAGTTCACATTGAAACATGTGGGCCACACATGAATGAAGTGTTATTAGCTAAGAAGATCATGTTACAAGGCTACATTTGGTCAACCATGGAAGCAAATTACTACCAATTTGTCCAAAGATGGCGTGCCTACCAAATCCATGGGAATTTGATTTATGCTCCCCTACAACAGTTACACAGCATGTCGTCACCATAACCTTTTCCCGCTTGGGGAATTGACATCATTGGTGCCATTCATCCAATGACTTCAAATGGGCATTGATTTATCATGGTGGCCATCGACTATTTTATCAAGTGGGTAGAAGCAACTACTACAAGGTAGTTACTACCGCAGCGACAGAAAAGTTCCTTACAAACAACATCATATTCCAGTGTAGGGTCCCACACACAATCATCTCTGACAACGGGAAGAATTTTACAGCCAAAAGGATTGAAGAATATTTGCAAAACTTCCAAATCAAGCATCACTGATCCACTCCATACTCCACAAACGAATGATGCGATTGAGTCAGCCAACAAGAACCTTGCTAAAATACTGAAGAAAATGGCAGAGACTCATAGAGATTGGCATGAGAAAGTCCTGTATGCTTTGTGGGCCTATAGGACTTCTATCTGAATATCTACAGGAGCAACTCCCTAGTCACTGGTCTATGGCATGGAGGTAGTGCTACCCGTCGAAGTGGAGATCCTATTCCTCTAAGTTTTAAGGGAAGTTGAGCTAGAAGAAGCTGAGTGGATTGAAGATCACTTGGCTTAGTTGAATTTGATCGATGAACATAGGCTGCAAGCCATGCATCATGCTCAATGCTATCGAAAGTGTATGGCCAGAGCCTACCAGAAGAAAGTTTGGCCCAGATGTTTTGCACCAGGGGACCTAGTTCTTCACACTATCTATCTCCAAGACAGCTATGGCAAATTCAAACCCAACTAGCATGGCTCGTTCATTGTCAAGCAAGTTTTCTTCGGTGGCGCTGTTATCCTTGAGGGTATGGACCATGTAGAGCAATCAAAACCAGTCAACGCATGTTACCTAAAGAAGTACTATCAATGGATGGAGGTTGTATCCTTATCCTAGCAAAGCCCACTACCATGCTACATCTTCTACCTGCATAACTCTACTTCTACATACATGCATATGTTATCCCTTGTTTTTGCATTCATACATTTTTATTAAGCACTTGCTCATGCATTCATACATCTATTGTTCACGTTTCATTTCCTCACGCATGCATAATGCTTTCATGGCATTCTACATCATCAGTATAAGCATCGCCTGATGACAAAAATCGAAAAGACTTACCTACTGTGGATGGGATTGTCACCTCCTTAAACGACACTATCCAGATGTCCTAGTGAGAAAGGGAGCCACCATGCACAGAGAGCTAGATGAAGTGATCAAACCGCCAGGGCTAAACACCTCCACAGGAAGATAAAATATTCGAGCGAGAGTAAGAGTGTGAGCCAAAAAAAAATGTTTAAGGGCATAAAAAGAAATGAGAAGACAGAAGTTAGCCCTAAGGAGAGAGGCATGCAAACTAGCCCTCTCCCTAGCACAAAACTTGGAGAGGAGTCGAAGTATACTTGGGAAGCCCACAACTGTCAGAGGGATTAGCCACCCCTTCCTCGTAGCACCCCCACCACTCAACCAAGCCTAATTACCACCAAAATCAAGAGAAAAGTGAACCTACATGGTTATGGGGAGGAAAGAAAAAGAAAATCTTAAAAAGAGTTGGTGTGAGGCCCAAAGAGTTTGACGTGGAGCTAGGATCTCATCATCACCCCAATAAGCAACCCTTAACCAACGAAACTTTCCCTAGAGAGCAACCAATGTCCTAGGCGTTCAAATAGAGTCCTTTGAGTCAAGAGATTCTCTCATTTCCATATGAGCAGGCAATAACGGTCTTCCGAGACTGAGGGCAGCTTGACATTCTATATTATCATCCATGCATCTGCATCTCAACCCCATTCAACACTCATTCATAGCTTGTAAGGTTTCGCTGCATGTTAACCAGGAACATGTTAGCTACCTTTAGGGTTATAACCTAGCAAAAGGACATATTTGACTAGGGACATGTCAGCTGCCTTCTAGCGAAGCCCTCCGACATCCTCTGCAAGGGGCATGTCAGCCGCCTTCTGGTAAGACTTCTGGCCATCTGTCTTTGACCAGGGGCATGTCAGCGGCGTTCTGGTAGAGCTTTCCCAGCCAAGGGCGTGTAAGCTACCTCATGGTCAGGCAGCATTCAACCACCATCACCACTATGTAGCAAGTATAGATGATCAGCAAAGAAGAGCCTCGCAATCACGCCCAAGGCAAGCCAAAATTAGTGTGATCTAGAAAAGTGTAGACGAGGCTGGAATCATCCTCTCAAGGACATAATGATGTAGCTAGGGTGGCAGAACTGAGCAGTCATAGTCGAAGGCCCTTAGACAACACAAGTGGATAGGGTAACTACAGTTGAGAGACTGCCAAACCATTTCCCAAGAGGAGCTAAACGCAACTATAGAACCACTGACTCCTGAGGACGGTGGCAGACGTGCTTGGACGAGTTGTGCAGCTGAATAGCATGCTTGGCCAAGACAAGAGATCCAAAATAGTCCATCTACCACTTGTTTAGTTCCCCGAATGAGACACACATTAAACATTCATGGGGAAAAACAAAGCAGAGATCAAGAAGTCTAAATACATTAAATAGAGGTCTCAAGATTATAGCAAATAGTTCTAACAAATTATGAAAGTACAATGCTTCTCCCGTACAACAACTGCATCGAGTATTCAGTCGTCGAAGTTGGTTCGCGGCCTTTTGGAACTCCTAGCATTGCTGAACAAAGGTAGACATAGGGCTATCTCATGAATCGGCCAAGTCTCGTGGATCTAGATCCTATATCGTATGGTGCAGCTAGAGCCTACCATCAAAGTAATATCTGAGCAATGAACGTAGATGCATAGCCAACGTGCCAACTCAGTCGTCATGTTCACAAAGTTTAGCAGATACGACTGGAAGAACTCCGGTATAGGGCTCTACTTGAAGTCATCTTGGAACTGTCATAGGACGTGGACCAGATGGTACTCTACTCCAATCAAGCCTGGTAACACAATTACTCGCATATCAGTGTTGTCGAAGAACAGCAAAGGGCTTGGAAATAGACAGAATGATACGCTAGGTCACCTAGTCGTCAGTCAGGCTGGCTAGCTGATCATAAAACTCACAGACACTTGGAATGGTCTGGGCATGGCCACTCGACAGTACACATCAAACGCAGATTGCTGAGGATGCAGGATCTCTACGCCCATGTGTGCTGCAAGCCAGAGCCATTATGAGGAAAGTTAGCAAGTAGATTTGCATAAATAATTGTTGAACTGACATGACATTACCAGCACCAGTGCTCCATAGCCGTAGAAATGGCGACATCGATGCAGAATTCGATCCAAGCCCTAATAGGACTCCGCTAGAATGATGGGAGACAGGTCAATCTGTCGGGTCACTACAACTAGTGCAATCTCAGCAACTTCAGTCTATATAGTCATCCAACCATGGCTAAAAATCAACTCTCCTAGAAAGCACTTTACAAATCCGTAGAGCCACAGGTCATCGCCTAGCTCAACTCGCCTCTATATCATCTCACCAAAATTGTCCAAGCAAAGCATAGGGACAAAGCCATCTATACAAATCAGTCTCTGTCTACAGTCAATAGTGTGGAGCCTAGTCAATTGACTCAAAACTGCCATGTAGCTATCTCGGAGCATAAAGATCGGAGGGCCCAACAGCTTTGATATACTGCAAATCCGTCGGACCTCCACCAAAGTCAGAGTCAATTCGATCTACCCAAACCTAAAGACATGATGGGCTAGTTTCCAAAACCTAGTTGCCGCATACAGTAGATATCAACCCATTGCCACATTTCCCATGTCAAGGAGCCTAATGGAGATCCCCCACAAGTGAAGCCTCTCCTGATCACCATGGGTAAGCATCCCGATCCAAAATCACAGTATGTCCAAGCAATGGATTGAAGTGACCAAAGAAGGGTATCCCTATCCAAGGAAAGCCATGCAAATGGTGGAATGTCACAAGATAACAGAATGAGATGGCATGAAAGCATGAAAGAAAAATCAAAGGACAGATCTGGAAAGGCCCTAGATTCAACAAGGTAGCCAGCCACTTACCATGAAGAGAGGTGGCCCGAGAAGCGAAGAAGGGAGCCGTCGGCGTCGTTGGAAGGCCATGGAAGCCAAGAGAGGGGGCCAGTAGCTGTGAGGAAATTCATGGGCACAATGTGGAGACGACTCGTTACAATGGTGAAAGCCCTAACCCTCTTATTAGGGTTGTAACTTGAACCAGTAGACATCCTGACGATGCAAGGGATAACCACATGCCGATACCACGGACAGATTCGATGCACCAAAAATTCAGTAAATTTTGCAAAAAACACTTTGATTTCTTGGCTCGCCCCACTAGCACAAGGTGAAAGGTAATCTGTTAGAGACAAGTTGAGCACACACATAGATTAATAGCCAACATGCACACATTTGCCAGAAGAAGAATCATCACATTAAAAGACTGTCAAATATTGTGACCATGCTGGTGGAACCCCTGGGCGCGGTTCACCAAACCTACTCCGGTGTGTGTGGAAACACACGGGGAGGTTCGATATAGTCACGGCGAAACTGGTGAATCCGGAGGATGAGACAAGACTCATAAACACCAAAGGGAAAACAAAAGGATAAGAAAAGGAGTCGCCACCTAGTCTTTTAATGGAAAGACGAGGAAAACCAAGAAAACACAGAAAGCAGAAAGCAAACAAGATGCAAAGAATGCATGTGTGATCCGTGCCTAATGGATAATGCAAGAATGAATGCGGGCCAGAGAAAGGATAAGGATTCTGGTTATGCATGGGGATGGGGTTAGGCACCCCCATACACCCGAGAAAACTCGGTCTTTCAAGGTTTCCTACTGTCTATGGTCTGATGAATGTATGCTTGCTTATTCTATATGCTTATGCAAAAAAGTGACTGAAGGCATGCCATGTCAAAGCTAGGAAAAAGAAATCAAGGAAAAAGTTAATCCGAGGGTCAGATGTAGGCATTGGCAACGCCGCATTGCTGTACACCGGTGGGCGATGAGGAAAACCATGAAAATTGGGAAATTCTCAGAAAGCGTCTCGCAAAACAGCAGAAAGCGGGATAAATCTGAGAAAATCAAAAAGGGGAAAAAGATAATCCTCTTTTCGGGACCATGTCGGCTTTGACAAGCCTTTTGTTGTACGCCCTCAGGCGATGTAAAACCAAAACAAGTGAAAAATGCGGAAAACCGAGGAAAACCCGAAAAACAAGGAGAAGACTAAGCTCGGAACATAGCTAGAAAGCGTGCACCGAGCAAGAAAGAAAAGACGGGAAAAAATCGTGTGAAAAGATGTGAAAAGCATGCAAAATGTAGGTGTGAATGCAAATCTAAAGAATGCAGGGGGTTTTATGCAAAACATGGGAAAACACATTCCTTGCATGTATGATGAAATCTAGGGTCAAATGCGCTTTCTAGTGCAAAATGAAGTTCTCTAGGGACTAAAATGCAATTTACCCACTAATGCATGCAATGTATGTCAATTCAGCACAAAATCTGGGTAAAAATGCAATAAAATGTCTCAGAAATGATCCAAGAAGTTTCAGGGGCAAAATGGTCATTTTACCCTTGAAAACAAGCAATCAGAGCAAAATCAAAGAAGTTCAGGGGCTAAACTGTAAAAAACCCAGCAAACAAAGCATTCTAGGAAGTTCTGAAGAAATTCAGGGGTAAAAGTGTAATTTTCACTGAGATTAAAACATGAAGAAGAAATTCAGTGAAAAAGGAGGGTTAAAATGCAATTTACCCAAGAAAATATGCTTCTGGAAAGTTTTTAAACATGTTCAGGGTTTTTATGCAATTAAACCACAAAAATATGCATTCTGGAAAGTTTCTGGAAAATACAGGGGTTTAAATGCAATTAAACCAGCAAAATTGTGCATTCAGAGACATATTCAAAAATATGAGGGCTTATATGCAATTTACACAAAGAAAATGAACTGTCAAAAGCTTTCCAAGGAAATCTAGGGTCATCAATGCAATTTGTCTAAAGCAAAACACATTTTATAAACTCTAGAGGGCTTTTATTAAAGTTTTAAACTCAAAAAACATTACTTTCAAAGTGCAGGGTAAGAAATGTAATATTTTCAGTTAAAACTTTATTCGAAACATTTTGGAAAAATGACAGATGGACCTAGATGCAAGAAAAGGACCTAAAAGTAATTTTGGAAGGACTGAAATGCAATAAAAACATTGTTTCTGTATTTTTTTATTAAAACAAACGATTTTTGATTTTATTATTATTAAAGAAAAGGCTCGACAGCCGCCGTCGACGGGGCTCGCCGCCGACGACCGCCGAAGGAGTCTAAAAGGGGCTTTCCCATGGTCTGATCTTGGATCAGACAACATGGGAAGCAAAAGGAGGAGAAGTGGAGCACATCCAATGGCGTGGATGTGGCCTCCGAAGGCTGAAGCGCCTCCCCCACCTCTCTCGCCGTCGGGCTGCTTTGGCGACGAGCACGGGGAAGAAGGCGACCTGCTGGGGCTGCGGCGCGGCGTTTGGAGGCTTCTGGAGGGCTGAGGGAGGTATCGGGGCTACTCCGGAGCGACGCGGAGGCTGATGGAGCGAGGTGGTGGCTGAGCATTGTCGCCGCGGCTTCCTCCGGCGAGCGGCGTGGCTGGGACGCTCGAGGGCTCACGGCGTGGTTTCAGAGGCTCGGGCGCACTCACGGGAGGCTGAGGAAGGTCACCGCGGGGCTGGATCACCGCGGCAAGTAGGCTCGGACAGGGCCTTCTTCTCCAGCGACGGCGGCTACGGGTGGCGTTTTCCGGCGAACTTCGCGCAGACAGCTGGGAGCGGCGGAGTGGCGCAGCGGGGCACGGAGAGCTTCGGGAAGACCAGAGGAGGAGGAGAGAAGGCTCGAGGGTCCAGGAAACTTCCTGGATTGCCCCCACCCCCACCTCTGTCGCCGGAGTTTGGCGACGGCAGAGCGCCGCAGGCCAAGGGATCGCTTTGGATCCCTTGGAAACGGCTTAGGAAGATAGAGGAAGGCCAGGAAGACTACAATTCAGGAAATTAAGAGAGGATCAATGTGTACCTGGTTGGAGATCGTCGCCGGAGCTCCGGAAGCAGCGGCTGCTCCTCTCCGCGACGGCCTCTCTCTCGGTGTCTCTTCTCTTTGAATTCTCTGTGTTCTGAATTGTGGCTCTTTTCGTGAGCTTTGCTTCTCCATTTATATGCCAACGGCGACCCAACAACCTGCAACTAAAAGCCACTCCCACTTGTAACAGCCTGGTAACTGCTGTCCCCTCCTTGCTCCCTTGGCTGCCAACAAGATGGACGGTAAACCAGCGGTCGTGGCGGTGGTCGATCCAGTGGCTGGGACTGTTGGATTGGAGTGGGTTTAGTGGGTGTATGAAAAATGTGAAATTTTGGTTATTATGTAGGAGAAAACTTAGGTAATTGTGGGAGAAAATAAATGAATATGGAAATTAGCTTGATTTTGGAAGATGAGGAAGAAATAGGCTAAACTTTGGAGAATCAAGTAGGAGGAAATGTAGGTTGAGCCATTGAGGGCCTTGTGGGCTTCATGGGCCTCCATGGGCCTATGCGGGCCTTGTGGGCTTCATAGGCCTCCATGGGCCTATGTGGGCCTAGGTGGGTCCAAATGGACCAAATGGGCTTAATGGGCCTTGAAGGAGTTAATTGGGCTTAAATGGGCCTTGCAGGAGTTAATTAGGCTTAAATGGGCCTTGTGGGCCCAAGTGGGCTCAATCAGGGTTCGAGCTCAGCCACCACATCCCCATTCTGCAAAAATCGGGAAATTGGAGTGTTTACAGATGCCCCTCCCTGAGCGAGGTCGGAGGTCGAGTAAAACAGAGACTGTAGACACCCCAATTTTGAGCTGATTTGGCAACAGGCTCCTCCGATTGATGCTCTGGTCGCGACCACCAAAATCTTAGTCCACATAGGTCCCAATCAGATCCACACTAGCCCACCTGACCTAGTAAAACACTACCCCATTAAAATCCACTAAAAAATAAATAAAACACTTAAT
>JAMKQA010047424.1:0-14693 GCA_024699735.1 Posidonia australis | reverse complement strand
GGAGAAATCATAGAAGACCGATTTCATCGGGCGTGCGAGGGTGCCTAACACCTTCCTCGTACGTAACAGGGATCCTTACCCACCTCTTTTTAGTTTTCGCAAACCTGTCCTTATTGTTTGCATGATTTTTCATGTATATGGTTTTCCTTGTCTTCCATAATAGACTAGGTGGCGACTCCTGTATTTTTGCATTTTGTTTTGTTTTTCGACGTGATTTTGCCGACCGTTTCGCATCATTTTGCGGAACCTCCTCGCCGGCATGGTTACACAAAGCTTTGGCAGTTCTAGGTGCTTTGGGAAGAAAAGGAAGGAGCACTCTTAGTTAGTTGTGAGGGAAGGAAGTGCTGGACACAATCAAGTTGGTTCGAGCAGTGTCACAGGGGAAAGAAGATCTTGTTTCGTTTGTGGCTATACAGGGCATGTAGCAGTGTAGTGTTACCATTGGCAAAGGAATCTAAAGAAAATGGTGTGCTACAAATATAGGAAGACTGGACATATCCAATGGAATTACCCTAATCCTCCAAAGCCTGCTAGAGATACACCTCACCAACCAACCAAGGGGCGAGTGTTTTCCATAACTGCTCTTGATGTTGGTCCTTCTAGGGATGTTGCAAAGGGTAAGGAGCTGTAGGGATGTTGTGAATCATGATCTTTCCCTTTTTATGTACTAATGTCTTTGGCATTATTTCCTATAATGATAATGATGGTTATTATTATGTGATAATTAGCTTCTTTCCTTGTAGCTAATCAAATGACTAGAGTCTTGTTTGACTCAGGGGTTCATTTTCCTTTATCTTCGAGTCATTTACTGCTGAGATTGGAGATAGGCCAACTAGATTTGCTTTCCATCTCGACGTGATGACCCCACTAGGAGAGCACAACCTAGCTTGGAAGTATCTATGGTTATTCAATGTGAAACTAGGAGACCAGGACTTTAGGGCTAGTCTGAAAGTTATGGACATGTAGGAATATGATGTAATCATAGGGATGAACTGACTACCACAACATTCAACTATGATTGACTGTGCCAAGAAGAGAGTTCTGATAGAATGTCCATGCCAAGTATGGTGCATGGTCCGAGGAGTTAGGCTAGGAGAACAGAAGAAGATCATCTCAGCAATCAAGGCCTACTACCACCTAGCTAGAGGTTGCATGGGATATTTAGCTAGTGTGATGGTGTCTTCCTCTTCTACTTTGGAGATACAGGACATACATGTGGTCTAGGAGTATGTTGATGTTATTCCTGAGGAATTACCTATTATGCCGCCATATAGGGAGGTGGAATTCCTGATTGACTTGGTGCCTGGTCCGAGCACTATTTCAAAGACTCCTTACAAGATGGCAACTGTAGAATTGAGGGAGCTCAGTAATCAGCTTCATGAGTTACTGGACAGAGGATTCATCAGACCAAGTGTATTATATTCGGGTGCATCAGTTCTATTTGTCAAGAAGAAGAATGGTTCACTCTGTCTTTGTATAGATTACAAGATGCTAAACAAGATTACTATAAAGAACAAGTACCCTCTGCCTAGGATAGATGATTTGTTTGATCAGTTGCAAGGAGCTTTAGCCTTTTCAAAGATTGGCTTGAGATCAGGGTATCACCAACTTTGGATCCAAGAATCTAATGTGCATAAGACAACTTTTCGTACTCGGTATGGCAATTATGAGTTCCTAATTATGCCATTTAGGCTGACGAATGCTCCAACTACTTTTATGGACCTGATGAACAAAGTATTCAGGCCCTAACTAGATCAGTTTGTGATGGTATTTGTTGATGATGTGTTGGTGTATTCCTTTGATATAAAGACTCACCAAATACAATTAAGAACTATGCTAGAGTTCCTGAGATAGTACCAACTTTATGAAAAGTTCTCTAATTGTGAGTTTTGACTAGAAAAGGTCACATTTCTTGGCCATATTATCTTAAGTGAGGGAATTAAAGTAGATCAAGCTAAGGTAGAAGCAGTCAACAGTTGAGTCAGGCCAAAATTCGTGATGGAGATTAGAAGTTTCTTTGGCTTGGCAATATATTACAAGAGATTCATACAAGACTTCTCCAATATTGCAGCACCTTGGACCAGACTAACTCAGAAAGAGATTCCATTCATTTGGGACTGGCAATGCGAAGAGAGCTTCAATGAATTGAAGACTCGTTTGGTCACATCTCCAGTGTTGACTCTACCCTCTAGGAGTGGAAGTTTTGCAGTATACGGTGATGCTTGTGGGAGAGGGCTGGGGTGTGTGTCGATGCAACATGGGAGAGTGGTGGTGTAGCTTCACGTCATCTAAAGAATCACAAGAGAAACTACCCCACCTATGACTTGGAGAAGATGGTTGTAGTGGTTTTTGCTTTGAAAACTTGGAGACATTACCTATATGGTGAGCAATTCGAGGTATTTACAGATCACTAGAATCTAAAATAAATCTTCACTCAGAAGGATCTATATATGAGACAGCAAAGATGGATAGAATACCTTAAGGACTATGACCTCGGAGATAGCCTTAGGGACCTATTGGAGCTTGGATGGCAAATCTATCAATTGTCCTGAAATTATTGGAAGCAATTGTGGCTGCTCAATAACTAGACCCTTTTATACAACAAATTTGAGCAAAGCTAGAGGCAGGTGGAGTGCCTCACATCTCTATTGGTGTAGATAGAGGACTCAAATATGACTTGTGCCTGTATGTGCCTCTGATAAAGGAAGTGAAACATAAACTACTAGATGAAGCCCACAGGTCTTGATATACCATTCATCCAGGAAGCACAAAGATGTACAAGGATCTGAAGAAGAATTTCTGGTGGCCTGGAATGAAAAAAGAGATTGTTGAGCATGTGGTAAGATGTGCAACCTGCCAGATGGTCATGATTGAGCACCAAAAGCCTAGAAGAATGTTGCAACCTCTAGATATTCTGGTCTGAAAATGAGAGCATGTATCGATGGACTTTGTGACAAGACTACCCAAGACCAAAAGAAAGAATGATGCAATTTAGGTAATCATGGATTAGCTCACAAAGTCAACACATTTCTTGCCAATAAGGCTGAATCTCCCATTACCACAATTAGTAGAGTTGTACGTTGCCGAGATAGTCCGATTGCATGGGATTCGGTGTCTATTGTATCTAATAGAGACACCAGGTTTACATCAAGATTCTAGGGTACATTGTAGGAGGCTTTTGGCACCATACTAAATTTCAGCATAGCCTTTCACCCTCACACAAATGGATAGATGGAAAGGACTATCTAGACATTGGAAGACATGTTGCGAGCCTACACTTTAATTGAATTTGCCTACAATAGCAGCTATCACTCCAGTATCGGGATGGTAATATATGAGGCATTGTATGGTAGACCTTGCAGGATAGCTACCTATTGGAATGAAGCAAGAAAAAAGATAGCTCATAGACCTAGAGATTGTGCAGCAGTATACTAATAAAGTGGATCTGATAAGAAAGAAACTGACAGCTGCATAGAGTGTGCAGATGAGTTCTACTGACTGAAGGAACCTTTGGAATTTGAGGTAGGAGACTTCGTTTTCTTATAAGTATCACCAACAAAACAGGTGGCAAGATTTGTGAAGTGGGGAAAGCTGAGTCCTCACTACATTGGACCCTATAGGATCTCCAAAAGGGTTAGAAACGTTGCCTACAAGTGAATTTACCTCTAGAGCTTTCAGGCATGCACAATGTGTTTCACAGCTCAATGTTGAGAAAGTGTTTTGCTGATGCATCCCAAGTGATTCCAGTTCAGTTAGGAGAGCTATAGGAGGATCTATCCATGGTGGAGAATGCTGTGTGGATACTTGACCGAAAGGAGCAAGTCATCATGAACAAAGTAATCTCTCTTGTACTGGTTCAATGGCAGTACCATAGCACGGAGGAGACTACTTGGGAGCAAAAGGCTGACATGCAATCCCTGTACCACCACTTGTTCTATTAGTAGTGAATTTCTAGGAAGAAATTCATTTAAGGGGGGAAGGATGTAATATCCAGGATTGTAACCAAAGATAATTTATTTTGATAATGAGATCGAATATCAGTGTCTATGCTCTGAAATTTGATTTCTTGTGATTATGGGAATGTGTGTTGGTATTTGAGTTGTATTTGTAGATGGTTTCCACTCTAGCATAGTTTAGTAAGGGTTAGGCAGACATAGTAGGTAGGTACAGTAGGTGCGAGAAAGAAGCCAACATAGTAGGCGAGCCCACTAGGCATGGAAGACCAGCACGTATTGGTGGCATGATTTGCCAACACATAGTGTAAGCAATGAAATGTTAAAAATACAGTGAATACCACTTGATTCTCTACACCTGTTTCTTCCTCCGATCCTGCCTGATTCCCTACCATGCTACGTCCTGAGATCCTCTCCTCCTTGATCGGGTGTGCGTAGGGTGTTTAAAAACCCCAATGCCTCATTTCGTGAGAAGAAAATGAGAGAGAGAGAATGATTTGAGAGGGAAATGAGAGGAAGTTTTGCAGAGCTGAGAGAGGCGAGGGGGAAGGGAGGAGCTTTCGCCAAAGATCAGTCGCCGCCAGAGCTCGAGCACCGAGGGTGGAGGATGTTTGCCGGTGAGGTGCGGACGTCGACATAACTCATCAAACGTTGCCAGAGAGCTCACCGGAAAAGAGAAATCATCGGTGAACAACTCACAGTATGCGTTCCCTCCCTTTTAAATTCTTAGAATCATGCCTAGTGTTATGTTTAATGTGGACATTATTACAAAAGTATGAAATCCAGATTTGCATGCCTATGGTGGTGATTTTTGGGGATTTTTTAGAGATTATCATGATTTATTGATTTACGGTTGATTAATGAGGAATAAATGGAATGCATGTGAATTTATTGGATGTGAATTCATAAAAAAAATGGAATACATGTCAATCCATGCCATGAATGTGTTGTAAATTTACTAAGATGTGGTTATACCTGTGTAGACACCCCGATTTTGAGGTGACTCATAGATAAGCTTTCCAGATGTTGCTTTGGATGTGGCAAACCTAATCCCATTAGCTAAACCGACCAGCACCTATAGTAGGCCCGCAGCCCAATTAGAAATCCAGACAAGTAGGGGAGAGAACCTAGCTGGAGCACCTGTTTGGAGTATCAAGCAGGAGCACTACAGTGTCAAGGAGGCCTTGTCAAGGGGTGCAATCATTCTTGAAGGCATGGACCATAGAGAGCAGTTAGAGCCTGTCAATGCCTCCTACCTAAAGTACTATCAGTGATTCTTAGTCAATCCTTAGCCTTGCAATGTGAGCCATGCATTTTCATATTTCATCTTTTCACCTACTGATTTTGTATTCTAGCACAACAGGAATAGTCTTCTGCACCTTTTCTTTTGCATAACATCATCATTGCCCGATGAGGAAAATCAGAAGCCTACCTGCGTAAGACATGTCCAGTCCTTCTCTTGTGTTACTACCTTAGAACTTAGGAGGTGAGGAAGAGATTTCAGTAGAATGGACGGACTGTGCAAATTCCCAGGGGACCTATATCTCCTGAGGGAGTAAACAATGATAGGCCTAGAGAGAGAGAGAGCAAAAAAGGCAACATAGACTTTTTGGCATAAAAGAAATAAGAAGACAAAAGTCGAAGTCAGAAGCAAGCCCTAACAGAGAGAGGCATGTTGGACGACCCCATCCCCATCACATAACTTGGAGAGGAGTTGAAGCATACAACGACCAAGACCCCAGGTTCAAAGGGACTAGCCACCCCTTTTATATCAAGAAGAAAGAGCGGCCACCCCTCAGCCTAGGTGTTTATTACCTCCAAGCCGAGATAAGGTAAGTCAGCATGCCTTTGAGGGAGAAAAAGAAATATGAATTCTTAAAAGAACAGACGTAGGACCACAAGAATTTGGCATGAAGTCCATAATATCTGAAGGAGAGCCACAAATAAACCTAAGAGTCTAGGTTAGTGCCACATGAGTCGAGGACAGTGTCACCTCTTACAACAGGCAAAACAGGCTCCCTTGATGCTGAGGGCACCAATATTAATTAATCCTCTCTCTGCATTCCACTTTTTGCACAGCATTCAGCATTTTAAGTCAAGCATATTTTGAATCACTTTGCAAAGCATTTAGCCGTATTCCAGCTGCCTTTTTTGGTCATAATATAGGCAAATAGACATTTGACTAGGGGCATGATAGTCATTTCTTTAATTGGAAGAATCTTTGACCAAGGGCATGCCAGTTAAGTTAATCTTGAGAGCAGTTTTGGAAATACATGAACAAAAACAAGCAAGTCAAGATGACAAAAGTGCAAGCAATCTTTATTATGGTCCATCACTAATACAGACATTGCTAGTCAACCCTGGGCTTCTTTGAGCTGCTAGCCCCTGTGAAACGAGTTCTACTTGGCGGAATCTCGTTTAAGGGCCATGTCTCCCTTATTTCGGCTTCGTTTTCCACTGTGCAACCGGAGCCCTCGGTAATGGCAAGTTCAGAGGACTTGATGCCAACACGCTCCTTACGAGCCAGTTCTGAGGTTGTTGCATTAGAGCCGACAATATACCTCTTATATCGGTCAGGACAGAGACTTTGCTCAATAGAATCCTGGCAGAAGCCAAACTGGCAAAGGACTCAAACAGGGTGATACTCCACGCCTCCCGTAAACCCAGGAAGAACCATGAGCTGCATATCCCTGGCATTGAAAAAGGCAGTAAAGGTTCTCGACATCGAGGACATAATGCACCATGTTACTGAATCCTCAGCAAGATTCCGTAGTCTACTGCACAGCTCATGCACACCTGGAAGTGTCCTCGAATGGTGAGTGCAACTATAAGCTTCAAAGGCAGAAGGTCGAGGGAGCGGAATCTCGGACTCTCTGGGTAACCTCGGTATCTGAGCGGTCCTCCTCGGATGCCTCCATGGTGAATTCCCCACTGCTGGCTACATTCACCTCTTGGGCTAGGAAATCTTGCTGCAATATCAAGATTTGTGTTAGCAGTCAGAATTAAAGAAAAGTAATAAAAACAGAAAGAGAGGCATACCCAGATGATGTTACGCCAACGTAGTTCCTGCAAAGTAATAGATGTGTCAGGCATGTTTTGAGCTGAAATAGCAATTCAAAGTAAAAGTCTTACCCTCTTTCGGCGGATATCGACATAGAAGGCGCCAAATTGTTCTTCGAAGCCCTGTGAATTATGAAAAATGTCAGACTTATATAGATCACATACCAAAAGTATTAAGCAGAAGTGGTGATCATGTACCTTGGCCCAGTCAAAGGCATACCACATCCCGCATTGGCTGTCCCACACTGCCTCCTCAAATAGGTATGGCTTCCCAACACGCCTGTACCAAGCCAGATAATCTGTGTAGTTAACTTCTCGAAAGACATGTTTGTCCTGGGAAGCTATAGTTGCCGCGTGTCGGCTTCTAGCAACCGAATGGGTCGAAGCCGGGCTATCCATATTAGGAGGAAGAGGGGCAGGAATGCAAAACTCATTCAGAAATTGATGCCGCACACGCCTTGGAAGGAAATAGGCCGACTTCTTCATGCAGTAGAACTTCACCTGCTTGTCCCTAATAACGTGGCCAAAGATCAGGGGAGCCCAGTCAAAGCTATCATATCTGGAGAACGGGAGCAGATGAACCTATTACAAGAGAAGAGAAATATATAAGCAATTTAAGCAGCATAGATTTAAAAGCATTAGAGAACACAATATAAAAAGGAGAGGAAACTTACATCCTTGAGTTCTACCAAGTCCAGCAAATACCGGTAGGATCCATAACTGTAGACCTTAGCAGCAGCCCGATGGTCAGGCTCGACCCACTGGCGAGGAAGAGGCAGAAGCTCGTCCCGAAGACGACCAAAACTATGCCCTCTGGTGATATGCTCCATAATCTAGTACTAAAAATGGCAGACCGAAGTCAGTTTATCAGATATTAAGCATAGAGGAAATTTGTTTTGCTAAAGTAACGAAAGTAAACACTTACAGTCAACAGAGGACATAGCCCCACATAAGAGCAGTGCCCAAGCTTAACCACATTGTCGAGCCCGCAAATCAGCCAAGTATAACTAGCACCGGTCAAGTCATAGTGGTCCAGATGTTCCAGATTGGTTAAGTACGCTAACCAATCAGCATGAATGCAGTAGGCAGACGAGTCACAGAAATCATGGCTAGCAAATCCAGCAAGAAATGCCTCAGTACAAAGTCTGCCTCTTCGCTGTCAGGCTTGGGGTTGGGCCAGAACTGGTCCCACTCTCTCAGCCACCCCACAGTGATCATGTACTTCCCCCGAGGTGGCTTTGGAGGAACGCGACCCAAGTGCGTTGGAGCAAGGTGTAGGCCATGAGTAGTCTCACCTATAATCGGCTCATCGCCGAAGGGAAGACCCGCCAACAGAGCCCACTGATCAGGTAGGACAGTCAGCTCCCCGAATGGATGGTGGAAAGTGTGTGTCTCAAACCTCCACCTTTCCACCAAAGCCCTAAAGAAGTTATAATGGCCATGTATGATGGGTATACGAAGCAAACCTCCAAATGGGGAGTGGTGTAGGAGGAAGTCCTGCAGAAAATCCAGTAGACGGTGAAAATGGTCAAGCATTGTGCCCCAGTGGCACCGCATAATCTGATTCGCATCACCATCCTGAAATGTCGAGAATAGAGTTAATGCCAAATCAAAGTGGGTTATAATTAAAGCAAGAAAATTACCCCAAAATCAGAACCCTCGCAGAGGTGGTGATCACTTAGCAATCGCCCCTCGAAGTTGCCAGATTCCTGAAAATGTATTTATCAGATAAAGCCCCAGATTTATGTGCACTTTTTTCCAATTTTGGGACTTGCCTCAATAGGGATAACAGGAGTCGAGCTACTAGAGGCTCGTGACCCCGAGGAGCTACCTCGCCGCTTGGGACGAGAACTAGAAGGCATGTCTTGGGAAGGCTGTGGGGTTCCCTCCTCGGGAGCTAGATCATCCTACAAAAGTGCAAATATTACATGAAGCAAGACAATGACATATAGAATCCAAGCAAAGTTAGGCATGGCAGTATAAACAAAGAAAAAGGAGAAGTAGAATGGGCATGGCATTTTAATAAAGTACTATGGCATATAGCGGCAAAAATGCAAGTGTAAACAGGCATACAGTTACAGCTCCGTGTTACGTGGAAATGTGCAAATCATGTGGCAATATTTTCTTGTTTAAGATATGCAGAAATGAAACACTCTCGATAAGCTATCAAGCATGGTTCAACAATTAATTTAAAGTGGATAATTTGATTCAAAGCAACTTGTGAGTGAGTTCAGAAGACGGCATAACCAACCCATTGCCCACTTGCCACCAAAAACCATAGCCACCACCACCTTCTTCACAGTCTCCCATCACCACCACACAACCATTCGGCCACCACCATCAGCCATCCCCTCTACCACCTAAAACCGAAACGCCGAAACCCAATCATACAGCCAGCCTGCCATCACACAAAACACCCCTACTTCAACCTACACCATCACCCCATGGCCTGTTCCGTCGCTCAACCGCCGACCACCCGAAACCCATTACCCGTCGGAACCCACCGACGGAGTCTGCCACTACAGCCCACCTGCCAAAACTGATCCACCTCCCGAGATGCACCACCTACGGCTCCACGCCACACCTGTGCCTTCGTAGACCACCCCAAATGACCCCTCATAGCCCGCCGGAACCCATCTGTTCAGCCGCCATCACAAGAGAAATGCAAACTCAAGCACAAAGCAGGATCAAGAGGGGAACTCGAGATTACCTTCGCTGACGATCCTCTCTTCAACCAATCCTGGAGCGTTCGGTCCATGCCACCGCCGGCCATATCGCCGCCGATCAGCCTCCGCTGCACCTTGCCGCACCTCGCTGACGTACTGAATCCTCGCACCAGCCGAGAGCACTTCGTCGGTGCACCTCTTGCATGTCGCTGCCATGAAGAAGATGAGAGGAGTGGAGAGAATGGGAGAGGAGATGAAGAGAGGAGAAGGAGAACGATGGGTTTCGTTTGGAGAAGGAGAATGAGGAAGAGGAAGAGGCACGCGTATTAAGGAGGGTTTTAAAAAAAAGTGAAGAAGAATATAAATGAATGAATAAGTATGATGTTTTTTGAAGAAAAAAGACAAAGCAATGGAGAAGAACCATGCAGCACAAGCACCATTGCACTCCCAGCAAGTAGGAAGAGAAGTCGAGAATGTTCTTTGGCAGTTATCCAGTGGAACCCACTTATAAATAATTTAATAAGTTAGGGTCCAAAATGCAAATGTGGTGGAAATTGCATTTCAGCCCCTACCACTTCACAGCTTACACTTCAAGAGCAGAACATACGGTGCGAAGCACATGGCCCACAAAATGCACCCGATAGGGTAATTTGTAGAAAATACCCTACATTTTGCAAATTTACAGATTAGTCCACAGAAGATGGGGGAAGTTGTGATTGAAGCAGACGTTTGTTGATATACAACAGAATGGTAATTCAGCAATCAAAAGGCTGTCATGATTGGGCAATTTGCAGTAAAGCCCTCAAGTTTAGGACATTTGCAAATAAATCCTCACTTTTTGCAAACAATGTTGAAAATTCCAGCAAGAAGAAATTGTACATGCATCTCAGCAAGAATGTTAGTTTCTGCACCACAGCGTTAGCAGCCAGCGTATTCACAGTACTGTCCTTCGAGGTGTCTTTGCCTTTTTCATTCCTAGGGGACAATCCACGGATCATTGTTTTGATTTTCCAGGTTCTCCTTCCAAGCCAAGGAGACCCTTCTACCTCTCTCTAGGATTTTCGTAGGAGCGAAATCCAGTTTCATTACTTTGACCGGGCAGTCAACGTCATTTGCCCCTTTTGGATTTTTACGGGCGCGAAATCCATCCTTTTGATTTTGACCGGGCGGTCAATGTCATTTGCCCCTTTTGGATTTTCGCAGGCGCGAAATCCAGCCTGTTGGCTTTGACCGGGCGGTCAACGTCATTTGCCCCTTTTGGATTTTCACGGGCGCAAAATCCAGTTTCTTGACTTTGGTCGGGCGGTCAACGTCATTTGCCCCTTTTGCATTTTCGCGGGTGTGAAATCCAGCCTTTTGACTTTGACCAGGCGGTCAAATGTGCTATGCCCCTTTTGGATTTTTGCAGGCACGAAATCCAGCTTGTTGACTTTGACCGGGCAGTCAATGTCATTTGCCCTCTTGGATTTTCGTGGGCGCGAAATCCAACTTGTTGACTTTGACCGGGCGGTCAATGTCATTTGCCCTCTTGGATATTCGCAGGTGCGAAATCCAGCTTGCTGACTTTGACCAGGCGGTCAATGTCATTTGCCCTCTTGGATTTTGTTGACTTTGACCAGGCGGTCAATGTCATTTGCCCTCTTGGATTTTCGTAGGTGTGAAATCCAGTTTGCTGGCTTGACCGACGGTCAAATGTCCTTTGCCTCTCTTGGACTTTCGCGGGTGCGAAATCTAGCTTGTTGACTTTGACCAGGTGGTCAAAGTCCTTGGTTTCTCTCAGATTTCCTTGGGCAGGAAATCCTATGGCTTGACCTTTTAACTTTATGGTCAAGGTCCTAGCCCTTCTCTCGGATTTCCTTGGGCAGGAAATCATGTGGCTTGACCTTTTGACTTTATGGTCAAGGCCCTAGCCTTCTCTCGGATTTCCTTGGGCAGGAAATCCTGTGGCTTGACCTTTTCACCGGATGGTCAAGGTCCTAGCCCTTCTTTCAGATTTCCCTGGGCAGGAAATCCAGCTGCTTGACTTTTGACTAGGTAGTCAAAGTCTTTATCCTTTCTCTTCTGGGTTTTCGTGGGCGCGGGATCCAGTTGTTTGACCCTCTGACCGGGCGGTCAAGGTCCTTTTGTTTCTCTCTTATGAGTTTTCGCAGGCGCGAAATCTCTTTGTTCGCCCTTGGTCCATGCGGACAGGGCCCTGTTTTGCTTGACAAATGATATGTTTGTCATGCCCCCTTGTCTTTGGGTTGGTATCCCCAACTACTTGGATGACAACCGTCATACTGTATGGCGGTCGGGTTGACAAGACTTGATTGACTTGTCATATCCCATCTCTTTAGGTTGTTAACCTCATAATCCGGCTGATGAGTCCGACAACTTATCATTTTCCTGCCACTGATCCCAATCAGTGCATAGGATTTCTTTGTTTTTGCCATATTTCTTTAGCACTAGCATCAGCATTGCGTCACCTTACAGGCACCTACTTTGCATTCACATCGTTTTTGCATCAGCTTTCAAATCGACTCTTGCATTTGTTTTTGCATTGGCATCGCATCCCTAGCATATAGGTCAGTAGTCGCATGCATTCACATTTGCATTTGGCGACAAGTCATGACTTTTGGTGCATCCGTCGGATAAGTGACTTACTGCCTACAACAAACACCATCCTTTTGTAACCTCAAAATGGGGGTATCTTGTCAACCCTGAGCATCGGTCTTGGTTCCCTTCGTCCCTCGACCTCGTTCAGGGAGGGGCATCTGTAGACACCCCGTTTTGTGGTGACTCATAGATAAGCTTTCCAGATGTTGCTTTGGATGTGGCAAATCTAATCCCATTAGCTAAACCGACCAGCACCTATAGCAGGCTCGCAGCCCAATTAGAAATCCAGACAAGTAGGGGAGAGCACCTAGTTGGAGCACCAATGTGGAGCACCTGTTTGGAGCATCAAGCAGGAGCACTAGGCTGGCACACTTACATAGCTCACCTACCTAGCGCACCTACCTGGCACACCAAGCTGGCGTGCAGCCATTTCTCAGACTACTGGCTGTTGGCTTTCCACCTCCCATGGCTGTTACCTCCACCAACGAATATGCCTTGGAATCTTCCCAGGCTCTTCATTTACGAGGCTCCTTGTATCCTCTAGGAGTTACCCTTGAGAAATCCCATATAAGGACCCCTATAGGCAACCATTAGAAGAGGTTAGAAACCTTGATTTCAGCAATCCTGATCTGAGCAAGCATCTTGTACGAGCTATATACTCTTTCTAGCAGCCATTCTCATTTTTCTAGAGTATTCCCTTGTATTCCAAAGCATCTTTGGCCCTTCCAAAGCAACGAGGATCTCTCTATCTTTGATATTACAAGAAGGAACACCTTGAGTGGTAGGTCCTCCTTCATTCTCCTTTAGATTTTAGTCATAGCATCAAGATAAGCATGCTTTAGACTTCATACATGATCAGGTTTATTACTGTTTGCATGAGAGTTTCATGATGATATTGCTTGTTTCCTTTGCAAGATGTTCTATATGCAAATCTATACCTTGTTTGCTAGCATGTTTCTTACTTCTAGCATGAAATCTACACCCTGTTACCTCCTTTGAGTTGTTTCTTTTCTTTTCTATTCTCTTGCATAAGAATGCACAATCCATGAACATGCATGCTAATAGATATATAGCGAACCAAGTTTTCATGATTCATTCTTTGCATGTGATTGTTAAAGTTCATGTTTTGTTTCATTTTTAGAATCTTATGCAAGTATTGTTTCAGCCATGAACCTATGTTTTATCATGTTTCTAAATCGCATGATATTAGGTTTGCTTTGTTCATTTGCATCTCATCATGTTTCGGTTTTTATCATCTACATGAACTGATCTGCATTAATAAAAATCATCCACCTCTATTCTGGATCAGATTACAGTCTGATCCAGATTTTCTGAGGAGCACCAATCTGGAGCACTAGAGCCGCGCACCACCCCAGAGCACCACTCTGGCGCACCATGCAGGTGCACCAAACTGGTCAGAGAAGCAAACCACCCTCTTTTGCATCTGCATCTGCATGCTTTCTTAAATGATTTGGAACCTGATTCTTTCAGTGGTGATTCTTTAGTATTTCATGATGGGGCATGCATGATTTTAGCTTCAAGTGATGTTGCTTTTCATTTTCTTTGATCTTTGATCATTCAGTCCATAGTTCAAGATCTGGTAGGCTGGTTGCACTTTACTCCTACGTGGAGAGCCTTATACATCAGCCCATGATCTTGTGACATGGCTGAATCTTGTTGCTTTCGTTTAGCATAATAGGGTGGGATCTTGTGTGAGGTTGCTAACCCTTGAGCACACGGTCCACAAGTCATTACACTTGCATTTCTTTCACGTTAAAAGCATTTTTTTTTCAAGTTTTGAAAAGGGTTTTGCATGGCACGATTTACTGGAATGCATTCATACGTGACTTTGCACTGCAAGGATTTCTATATTTGCTTTGGCACATCTTTCTGGCCCACACAGGAGCACCTAGGTGGCTCACCAGACTGACGCACTAGTCCGGCGCACCTAACAGGCGTAGCAGCCTGTTTTCAGTAGCACAGCAGGTTTTTTTATGATTTTTAGCATGATTTCTTGCTTCGATTTGCTTCTGCATTCTTCTGGTTTTCTTCCTTGGTATGTCTGGAAGGTACAACTCTGTTTTTAGCCATTTCCATGCATGTTAGATTGCATTTGGCATATAGCAAAGCAAGGATGATAAATCGCTCAAAATACTTAGATCCTTGATCTTATTCATGCAATATCTTTGCATCGATGCTTGACCCGCGATATGAACGATACTTCTGAGCATTAGGACACACCCCTGCACATCATGCACCCTTATTTAGCATAAGACACCAAGCATGGCATGGCATATCGCCCTTGGGCGTATAGTAAAGGCTGATAAATCGCTCAAAATACTTAGATCCTTGATCTTATTCATGCAATATCTTTGCATCGATGCTTGACCCGCGATATGAGCGATACTTCTGAGCATTA
>JAMKQA010047423.1:0-21877 GCA_024699735.1 Posidonia australis | reverse complement strand
GTGAGAGCCACCATAAACCCAGGAATCCAGGTAGCACCAAGTGAGTCGAGGACACAATCTAATTCCTTGTAGCAGGCAATGAAGGCTTCCTCGGCGCTGAGGGCATATCTTTTATACACAATGCATAAATCTTGCTTCCATCTTATAAATCTTGTATAATTCATTTGGCATTAAGCATTGGTGAGTTCACCACTTTTGCATTTTTGCATCGCTTTGCAAGGCGTTTGGGACCCGAGTTGGACCTTGGTCAGCCTGAACACAATGCTCATTGAACCCTACGCTTGTCCTCTTCCCCTTCCCTTCCCTTTCTTCCCCGACGACCCGTACCTCCATAGTTTGCTTGTGACAACCGGTCCTCTCCATCGCCTGTATGGTGGGGCAACGATCGACGGGAGTTGCGGAAGCAGCCAGGGCAAAGGAGTTTAAGAAGGACTAGAGGGATGGCGTCGAAGGCACGAGCCAACCAGAGAGAGAGATAAAGGTGGAGTTGGTGCTCAGGAGGCGAGGAACTCCTAGTGTGCGATCACCAATGGCTAGGGACTACCGAAGGCTTGCTAGAGGAGCACCACGTGGTGCTGGAAGTCGTTGAAGTGCCGATCCAGGTACGCGACCCCTTCTTTCTTTTCCTTCGTTTTGGGGAAAATGAGTTAAAAGCATGAAAATGATGTAAAATGCATGGTAAATTATGGAAAAATAGTAGAAATGATGGAAATGATGTGAATGACTTGAATGTGTAGAGATCATGCTAGGTTGTAATTTTCATGAGTTTTTGGTAGAAAAAAATATGCATGCTACAATGTTACGAAATGAGTTCATGCCTTTATGATTTTATTGAGAATAACATACTTAATGGATTTGTAAATGGTTTGAGGGATTTTGAAGTAGATTTGAAGGTCTACATCTCATGTTTAATATATGATTTTTAATGTGTGTTTGATAGATCTATCGGAAGTCCCAATTCCGACGAACACATGGTTAGGGCTCAAGGGATGTATTCTGGGATCGGACATTTCGGTATGTTGAATTGGGTTCGACATGCCGTTTTGCTGTCAGATTTCGACCAGAGACCAGGCCCTTGGCCCATATGAAGAAATGTATATGGAAAATGAAAAATAGGTGGTTTTAAATGGACAATGGTCATGCATTAATAAAGTCTTCCCCATGTAGATAACATAGAGGAATATGGAATTCAAAAATGAAAAGAAAATGAATAAATGTTTGGTTTAATGTGATTTTTGGGCATGAGACCTAATAACGAATATGAATGCATGGTTTTACATGGTTTTAAGCTTGAGACTCAAATGAAGGGTCAGATTGTGTGGAAGTGATTTCCAATAATGAAGAAAAGAGAATGTGTAATGGTTTTAAAAGAAAACCCAAGAGTTTTGAAAAGAAAATAATAATGTGTTCTGGAGCCACGAGGGATTGGTGTTGACAATGTGGTAGAGTATGAGACTCCAATGAAACCAATTGTCAGATACGATCGTGGTTGCCAGTGTGGGATTACGAGGGATTGGTGTCGGCAAATTGATAAGATAACAATTGTCAGATACAATTGTAGTTACCAAAAGTTGAGACAGTGTAGGCTGAGCCTAGGTGTATTAACCAAGGTGTTCAGGTCACCGATAGAACATCAGGAAAAAACGTATCTCCGTGCATATGAAATGTAATTGAGGCCTGTTGGCCAGGGCAGTGTCTTCCCGCACGAGGAACTTTACCACGACAGTACAGGGAGGTAGGGGAAATAGAGTCCTTACCTACTACTTGTGCACCTAATTACCTCTGATCAAGGTAACACCAATAAGGAAAGTGGAAATAAAATGTATGGTTTTAGCTAGAATTTGACTTGTGCATTGTTTTAAGATTCTAGTAATAAATAGATGTCATGTTTTAACCAGTTACCAGTCAATATGTATGGTGTTGTTTTGAGCCTTGCGAGACCTGGTGTTTAGGCTAGATCTGGTCGAGAATGTTGATTTCTTGGAATGCATAAAAATGTTTTAAAGATGCATAAATTGAAAAAGAAAATATGAGCTTTTGAAAAAAAGACATGGTTTGGATAGGGATTCCAACTATTTTAAAAAGAAGCGAGGTATTGGAATGGATTTTTGAAAACGACGTTTTGTAATAGTTTAGGCTTGTGTTTTCTCGCTGCTTTACCATGGTTTCTGTGTGAGGCACGTACTAGGTGACTTAGATGTCAGTCACGCGTATTTTGTTTGGTTTTCAGGTGCAGCAGGTGGTGTAGTCCAGTTCCAATGCCCACGTAGGAGACATTAGCCGCACATTGTTCCTAGAAGTGAGCCTTAGTTAGTTACAGTTTTTGGGATAATGTTGTAATTATTGTAATTACTTGTGATACTATGATTTAAGTAGCGTACCTGAATTCAAAGCATTACAGAGTGGTATCTATAGACACTTTATATGCTTGCAATTGGACCTTAAACCCTAAAATTAACCAAAATCAAAATCTTAAACCTAATTCAAAAACTTAATCCAAAATCCTAAAATTAATTCAAAATATAATCCAAAACTAATCCAAAACCCTAGAATTGATTCAAAACCCTGAAATTAATTCAAAACATAATCCAAAATCCTAGAATTAATCCAAAACGCTAGAATTGATTCAAAACGCTAGAATTGATTCAAAACATAATCTAAAACCCTAGAGTAAGTCCAAAACCCTAAAATTGATTTGAAACCCAAAAATTAATTCAAAACATAATCCAACCTAGAGTAAGTCCAAAACCCTAGAATTGATTCAAAACCCTAAAATTAATTCAAAACCTAATTCAGAACCCTAAATTCAACGTAAAACCATAAATCAAACCCTAAACCTAATTCAAAACCCTAACTTAAACCTTAAATCAAACCCTAAACCCTATGTCAAACCCTAAACCCTAATTTCAAACCCCTAACAACCTATAACAACTTTCTACTCCACCATAACAATCAATAACAACCTCTAACCACCCAAACAAACTTAACCACTTCTTACTTTCGTCATAACGACTTGTAACCACCAAAATAAACTTAACTACTTCCCACCTTCATCATAACAACTTGTAACAACTTCCAATAATCTCTAACTAACCATAACAAACTACTCTAACAACCCTAGCCATTTGCAAGCCTATAAATACCCCCCCGTTTGCAAGGGAAAAAGGGGGGAAAGGAGAGAAAAAAACTTGGGAAAATTGAGAGGAGAGCCACCAAGGAATTTTCCCTCAACTCGAGCAATCAACGAGGTCTGAAATCAGAGAGAGAAAAATCAAGCTTCAGGCCATCCTCGACGAGCTCCGACGACCAACTCCACTGCCAGCCCAAGTGTGCCATTGAACAGAGCTCAATTCTCCTCCATTTCTTCCCCTGGATCTTCCTCAACCTCCCTGGAGTTATTCCAGTGGGAGATTAGAGTTTAGTTGGTCGGAATTTGAAGTTTAGTGGGTCGTCGGACCCAATTTCTGGCGATAAAGATGGGGGCACGATTCCACTGAGGGATTCGTGTCCAGGTGGGGGGGAAATTGCTAGGATAGATCTCTTCTTGCTACTCCACCCCTCGGAACGCCGTGGAACACCCTCTACAAGCCTCCAGGAGCAACTCGCCGGACGCTCCTTCACAATCACTGGAGAAGAAGGTGAACAGTGGGTCTCGATCGGGTGACTCCAACCCTGACGCATCTCTCCAAGCATCCGGGAACCTTCCACAACACTCCCCTAGCACTCCGGAGCAGCCAAGACCTCGTCTCAAGTTCCAAGTGACCTCCGCAGTTGAGCTCGCCGGTGAAGACAGAGATGACGGCAAGTAGGATCAAAGGGTGAGGGAGTAGCACCGTTTGTGCCTCCGAATGGAAGAAAATCCTCCTCTCCACGTCCCCAAGCCTCCAAAGACTCAAAGCCGTCGTGTTAGGGCCTCCAGCATCGCCTTCTTCTCCGGGACCATCGCCAGAGCTGCGTCGACGGCGAGGGAGATGGGGGAAGGTTTTCAGCCGTCCGACGCATGATCCAAACCGTCAGATCTCTCCCCTTCCTCTCTTCTTGCTCCCAGTGGGCTTCGATGCCAGATCAGGTCGACGACGGGGCTCTATCGTCGACGGCCGTCGCGTGTTTAAAAATAAAAAATAAAAAAATAGTTTTCTTTTGAATAAACTTCTGATCTTTTCTTTTACATACAAATAGGTCCTTATTTCTTACATTTAGGTCCCTACACTAGTTTTTTAAATCTTTTTAATAATATTTTTTTGGAAAATTACAGAGGAACTCCTGTAAATCTTTATTAATGTTTTCCAGGCTTAAAAATTTGACATAAACACTCTGATTAACATTTCATTCATTTTAAGTTCAACATTTTGCACAAAAAGCCCTGAACTTTATTAAAATTGTTCTGAATGCATGTTTTCTAGGGTAAATTTGCACAACAGTCCCTGGAACTTCAAGTTTTCAAACTTAAGTCCATTTTCTTGCACATTTAACCCTGAATTACTTTAGAATTGATTTAGACACATGTTTTACTGGCAAAATTGCAGATTAGACCCTAGGGATCTTGAATTTGACAAAAAATGCCCAGTTTTGCACATTTGACCCCTAATTTCTTCAAAATTACATAAAATGTGTTTTCCTATGTATTTTTGATGATTTAGCCACAAAATTTCAGCCTTCATTCAGAATTTGGGAATTTTGCACAAAAGCCCTAGGAATTTAAACTTTTTACTTTCACATACATTTTGTTCCCTTTTTTCATGCATGTATCCTTATGCCTTCTTCCTTGCATCATGCACACGTTTCTCAACTTATTTCAGACTTGGTTTTCATATTATTTCCCGTATTTCTTTCGATTTTTACGATTTTGATTTAATTTGGATCTCCATCGCCCAAGGGCGTACATTAATAGGCTTGACAATGCCGACATTGACCCAAATGAGGATTATTCTCTCTAATTTGATTTTTTCAGATTTCTTCGAGTTTCCGCTGATTTGCCAGACGTTTTCTGAGTATTCCCGAGTTTCACGATTTTTCTCATCGCCTACGAGCGTACAGTAAAGTAGCATTTTCAATGCCTACATTGTCTCTCGGGTTATCGTTTTTTCCTTTTTATACTTTTCTTCACTTTGATTTGGCATGTTTTCGCAGTCATCTTAGACATGAGCATTCAGAATAGACAAGTATACACGCAATAGACCATTAGCAAGTAGGAAACTTAGAAAGATTGATTTCTTCAGGTGCATGGGGGTGTCTAACCCTTTCCCCATGCGTAACAAGAATTCGTACCCTTTCTCTGGCCCACAATGGCCAAGTGTTGCATCCATTAGATACAGAGCATGCATATGTTTTCTTCACCTTGATTTCTTTTGGTTTTTCCTTTGTGTTTGGTTTTCCTTGTCTTTCCATTAAAAGACTAGGTGGCGACTCCTTTCCTTATCCTTTTCTTATCTTTCCTCGGTGTTTCTGAATCTAGTCTCCTTCTTCGGATTCACCATCTTCGCCATGACCGTATCGGGACTCCTCGTGTGCTTCCGCGCACCTAGGAGAGCCGTGCAGGGTTCCACTGGCATGGTCACAGGAATTGGCGACGCCGCTGGGGATAACCAGATTCTGGTTTTCGTTTTGGTTTTCTTGCTTGTCTTTGGTCTGTACACCTTGTGCTTGTTTGCTTGTTCTGTTTGCTTGTGCATATTTGATTGAACTTGCCTTTTTGTGCCTTTTTACACCATTGCCATGCCACCACACTTGCACATGACCTAATTCATGCCTTTTGTTATGATGCTTGCTTTTCTTCGCTACTTGTGAGCACTACAATAGCACATGCCATATTCATGCCTTTTACTTGATTGATTGACTGTTTGAGTGCCATAATTGTGTGTTTTCTTCCCCTTTTTGTATTTGCCATGATTAAGAGAGTAGAGATATGTCTGCCTTACTATCTGGTTAAAATAAAACACACAAATTCAGATAAACAAATAATAAGGCATAACTAGAGACAAATGCTCACAAGTCCCCATGGTTTAATAAAATGCAAGTAAAAGACACAAAAGCATTTGTGCATGTATGATCATTTTAGAAAGCGTGCATTTTCTACTCTGAGTTCACCCACAGTTTGCGAAGGACAATTTTAGTAATCCATTCTATAGCTTTGACGTAGGGCGTGTTGCTAGTTTGTCTCTCCTTGTTTAGGGTCGTGTCGGTGCTAGTAGAGGGTACAATTCCATGCTACTGCAGGAGATGAGGTCACCAATGCACCACCCGTTCACTACCTGTGCTTCGGCTGGGATTTAGAATGGGAACCTTACTTTTCTTACCAGAGTCAAAACCTAAAACTCATGAGTGCATCCCCTGTGGTCAACCCCTTATGGGACATGCATGGTGAGAGAGCACACTTTAGCATATTCATCCTCATTGTGTGTCATTGCATGCAACTTTAATAACTCGCATTTGTCTGTGTGTCGTTGTTCAGGTTCTAATACCTGTTTCTCTTGCTTGTTTTCTCAGGTAGTTTGTTGCGAGGTTCTCAACTAGGAGCTCGAGTGTCTCCGTTGCGGGCGGCCTCCTGCAGTTGTTTTGTCTTGCCTTTTCTGAGCTATTGATCACTTTTTGACAGTAGCTCGTCTTAGAGCTCGTGCGTTTGTCTTCTGTCGCAACTCCATTCATTTCGCTTGCGGTTAGCCATAACCCTACAAACTTGTAAGCCTTCGATTATCGTTTTGAAGGGGGACCCACATTCAGATCCTCCTTCTCTCACTTTGACTGCTTCTTCTTCCCTCTGTGCGTCCCAAGTTGGGAATCATGGAGGATCCCTATCTCCTCTTCCAGGACAGTGGCAAACACAAGCCGATCTAGGGCCCATCACCGAGTCGATTGTGATGACTACCACACGGGTCCCAAAAGTTCAACTAGCTGCATCCTATCTCTCGAGCCCTCCTGTTTCAAGAGTTCAACAAGCTGCAGTTGCATCTATTTTAGGGGCCATCCCTGTTCTGCTCTTGCCTACTGACCTATCTTTTGATGGGTCTTCGGCCACACAAGCTCAGTACTTGAGAGCTCTAGCCCGAAGGTTCGAGCGCATGGCCCTTTCTCTTGATCCTGTTGAGAGTCCTCCTCTTTCAGCCTTTGAGGTTCCAGTGCAGACCACTATAGCATTGCAAGCTCACCCCACTACATTATCGCCCATACCATCGCCCCAGCATCACGCTGCTCCGTAATGGGGGTGTTATCTCTGCCTCCTGCACCACAACCGCATTGGTCATAACATGCATCACAGTCACTTAAGAACCAACCAATTAGTTGTGCGAGAGTACGACATGTCTCGAGTCTGTCGCCCAAAGTTGTACCTGTGCCGCAGTTGTTGCTCTCGCGCTCAACACCACACACAACCCAACATACTCACTGCCCACCTCAACATTAGGATCAGGTTCCAGCACGTAGGTCATCACCGAACACTAAGTGCACACCATCCACTGTCAAGCCAGTGTATCTCGTCACATTGGCTCGGCCAGGGCAGCAGCCTAAGGAAAAACGAGGTCGTCGTGTTGAAGGTGACTACACTCCACTGGGTGAGTCGCTAAGCGCTGTTTTTCCTTGGGTTGTGTCTCTTCTGAGACTCCCGGATCCATGTCCCCCACCAACTCCACTCCCTTGGTGGTACGATGCGAACGTATACTGCCATTATCATCGAGCCTCGGGACACTTGACTGATAATTGCCACACTTTGCGAGATGTCATTCAGACTTTGATTGACAATGGGACCTTTGTTGTTGGCACAACACACACATCCATGTCTTTACCTCACTAGCATCTAGGTCAGCATGCATTACACACCCACACACCACCGTTGAGCTGACACGTCATGTTGTGTCAGTTCAGCAAGGGCAGCAACAACGGCGAATGTGACCTCGCCATAGGGAAAGCGACTTCACTCCACTTGGAAAGTCGTTGAGTGACATCTTTCCCAAAGTTGCGCCATTCCTGCAACTACCGGAGATTCTCCCACCACCGGACCCGCTTCCCAAGTGGTATAAGACAAACTTGTTCTGCCAATTCCATCGCACCCGTGGACATTCGACAAACAAGTGTTACACTCTCCGAAATGCTATCCAGGATTTGATTGACAATGGAGACATTGTTGTCAACACACAGGAGGCAACACACATATACACTTGCACCCACACTTGCACACACACGTGCACACCCAAGAATAGCCGACCTTACCTTGTATGAGCCGGCAAGCTCCAAGGATGCTGGAACTTCAGGGGTTTGTCCTCTCTCTCCCACTTCTTTCCCGGGAATCCATCGGGACTCATTTGCCTAGTTTGTCCTCTCTCAGTTTCTGCCTGGTAGCATACACAAATGACGCTCTTGTTCTTGTTCCTTATTAGCCTAGTTTGTCCTCTTGTCTTTTCTCAGTTCTATCCAGCGACACTCATGTGTGCCACTCTTGTTCTTGTTCCTCTGTGGGGGGTCTAACATAAAGTTTGCTAGTTTGCCATGCACCAATCTGACCCAACACGTGCAAATACCCTGGATCAAGTGGGAGACAGCCGTCACAACAGATATCAACTCCAACAGAGATACAGTCTTAATGTCACCAACATATTTAGCATTGACAGTGATAGTCTCAGTTTCAATAATGGTTTTGATTACATCTGCCTTGATTCTGGTTTCCATTGGCACTACTAGGAGTTACTTTAAACCCCAAAGGCATCGACAAAACAGTAACAACAAGGACTGGAGTTGTATCTTTTTTTCTTTGCTTCCTTTGTTTTTCTTTTTGCATCACTAAAACACAGAAAAAAAAAAACATAGAAGATGAAAGAGAGGAAAAAGAAGAAAAACACAAAACACAAAAACATCAAGAAAAATTAAAAATAATAGTTTGCTTGTCAATAACATTCTACCCGATGATGAAAATTGAGAAAGCTCGCCTATGTCAGAATAGATTATCTCTCCTTAGTTGTCATTACTTAGACAACCAAGTTAGCAACGGAGCCATCGAATGTCAAAGTCGGACGAAATGTCCAAACTCAGCAAGGGTCCTACGCCTCCAAGAGGGAGATAAAATGTTAGGGGTGACTGAGAGGGTGAGCTAGAAGAGAAAACATACATTCGCAGGGGCATAAAAGAATAGAGAAGACAGAAGGCGAAGACATAAGTCAGCCCAAGAGTGAGAGGCGTGCGTTGTAGCTCTACCCTTACCATACCTTGGAGAGGAGTTGGAGTATGCGTTCAGTAAAATCACACCTTTAAGGGATTGACCCACTCTCTTGTAATAAAGGCCTCCTGAATAGATTGAGCGCTTATTATCTCCAAGTCAAGGTTAGAGTGAAACCGCACGTCTATGAGGGAGCAACAGAAAAGACAATGATATTAAAAAGAAAAAATAGGTGCAAGACCTTAAAGAGTTTGGTATGGAGCCAGGTCCATTACAATACCTTACAGTAAGTTTGAGTGCCATCACTACCCAACGAGAGCCACCAACGACTTGTGAATCTCTATAGTGTGAACTGAGTCGAAGGTGTCAACCTCCTCTAACAGGCATACAGCTTTCCAACCTAACTTAGGGTAGGCAAATAGTTGAACTAAACAAGCAAGTGATCTAGATAATGAACTCATTGAACAAGCAAAGCAATAAATGTAGATAACAAGCAACTAAAATCACAAGGCATGCATTTCTTGATCAAACAAAAAGGTCATTCTTAAATAACTAAATTGTTCATAATAATAGAGTCCGCCACAATAATCATAATCATCACAATTTTGCTTGGATGAATCTTTTTGTTTGCATATGGATCTATTCAACAGGGTTTTGCCAAGGGCTTTTAGCTAGGGACATTTCAGCTACTCTTTGGTCGAAGTGCATATACCGTAAGGACACCAGTTAGTGCACGAACTACATGGACTTGCAGAATCAGCAGTGTGACAGCAATTCCTTCGCAACAGTTTAATTGTGGTAAACATTATTTGGGGAATGCCTAAGGTCAACGCAGCGAAGTACATGTTTGCAGCCAGAGCACAATGACACAATAAGTAGCAGAACAGAGAATAACCAGCCTAAGACAGACTACGATTTATCACATTACTTCCTGCCATCAGAGTATAACTTAGGACAGTGGATGAATATATATGCCTCCAATCAGTAAACAATTGTGTCACTGGCCTTAGCCAGAATCGGCCTTCACCATTTCAGTGATTCAAAGTGCGTCCACAGTCACAGTCTAATCCTCAAGCCTTTACATCTTTGAGTGGTGCCCAACACTTCCCGTGGTAGCCTGACTTAATGCCAGGGGCATCTATTTTGCCTTGGTATCTTCTGACTTGCCTTTTGTTTTCATTGAGCATCATTCACTTTTTATGCTAGGGGCATGTTAGCTTCTATCTAGCTGGGCTCACACATTCTGCTACTTGGTTCATCAAGGGCAAGTCAGTTGTTCCCTGATCAGGAGCCGCACATCAAAAGATCAGCGGGGACAACAACATGACTGTGGTCTCCACGTAGCAATCCAGAATCTTGTAAATACAATTAGGGGAATTCCATTCGGTAGCACAACCAAATACAGAGCTATCAAAACACCTTGGTTGAGCAGAATACACCCTAGACATACCAGTCAGAGGCAGGCTACAATCCCGATCAAAGGCCTTTATCGAGTTGCCACGATTCCTTCTGCCTTCCAAGTACAATACAGGATGGCATGTGGGTATACATACTTCTAGTCACTTGATGAATGTATCACTTGCTTCGACTAGTGACGGTCTCAAGTACTCCAGTGGTTCAAGGAGCAACTGTAGTTACAGTCTAGCTTCCAAGACCCCATACCCTCAAATGATGTCCAGCCATTCCAATACTAGGGGTATGTCAACTACTCTTTGGTCAAGAGTCACATATCATGTGCCTGACAAAACACCAGCTATAGTGTAATTGAACCAGAGTCTTCGACCAGGGCATGTCAACTGCTCTTTGGTTGAAGGTCATGTATCAGGCGCCTAACAAAACATCAACTTACTATGTAACTGAACTAGAGCCTTCGACCAGGGACATGTAAGCTACTTGTGGAAAGGAGGACTGTTTTGAGAATGCTTAGTGCGAATTATCTTCCAAATGATGGTCAAGTGCACCTTCTTATAAAGAAGTGACATTCATTACATAATGGCTCCTACAAAGCGACAACTATAGCAGGGCACTGCAGTGAGTCAAGCATAAAATTTGGGACATCGTTGGCATGTCACAAACACTCTGAATTCACGACGACATTGGGTATATACAACAAATCCTCAGCTGTTTCAACTGATGTCCCCCACAACGGCGATGATCTAAGGTGCACTGGTACTTGAAAATAAAGGTCCTCTTTACAAATCCTTGGCTAATCAGTTGGTAAAGATCCCTGCATCCTTGTCTCCCTGATTCGCATATGAAAGGACGGAGTTCAAAGACATTCTCCGTGACTTCACTCCGAGATGGGTGAAATCCTTTCCCTCTGGTCGACAAGTCTGAAACTTGCCATTTTCCCTTATTGGTCAGTAAGTCCGAAACTTACCATTTTCCCTTTGGTCGGTAAGTCCGAAACTTACCATTCTCTCTTTGGTCGGCAAGTCCAAAACTTGCCATTTTCCCTTCTTGGTTGGTAAGTTCGAAACTTACCATTCTTCCTTTGGTCGGTAAGTCCGAAACTTATCATTCTCCCTCTAGTCGGCAAGTCTGAAACTTGCCATTCTCCCTTTAGTCGGTAAGTCCGAAACTAACCATTCTCTCTTTGGTCGGTAAGTCCGAAATTTACCATTCTCCTTTTGGTCTGTAAGTCCAAAACTTACCACTGTCCCTCTGGTCGGTAAGTCCGAAACTTACCATTCTCCTTTTGGTCGATAAGTCCAAAACTTGCCATTCTTCCTTTGGTCAGTAAGTCTGAAACTTGTCATTCTCTCTTTAGTCGGTAAGTCCGAAGCTTACCATTCTCCCTTTGGTCGGTAAGTTCGAAGAGTACCATTCTCCCTTTGGTCAGTAACTCCGATACTTACCATTCTTCCTTTGGTCGATAAATCCGAAACTTACCATTCTCCCTTTGCTCAGTAAGTCCGAAACTTACCATTCTCCCTCTGGTCGGTAAGTCCGAAACTTACCATCGGCAAGTCCGAAACTTGTCATTCTCCCTTTGGTCGGCAAGTCTAAAACTTACCATTCTCCCTTTGGTCAGTAAGTCTGAAACTTACCATTCTCCCTTTGGTTGGTAAGTCTGAAACTTACCATTTTCCCTTCTTGATCGGTAAGTCTGAAACTTACCATTTTCCTGTTGGTCAGTAAGTCTAAAACTTGTCATTCTCCCTTTGGTCAGTAAGTCTAAAACTTGTCATTCTCCCTCTAGTCGGCAAGTCCGAAACTTGCCATTCTCTCTTTAGTCGATAAGTCCGAAATTTACCATTCTACCTTTGGTCAGTAAGTCCAAAACTTACCATTCTCCTTCTGGTCGGTAAGTCCGAAACTTACCATTCTCCCTCTGGTCGGTAAGTCCGAAACTTGTCATTCTCCTTTTGGTCGGTAAGTCCGAAACTTACCATTCTCCTTTTGGTCGGTAAGTCTGAAACTTACTATTCTCCCTCTGGTCGGTAAGTCTGAAACTTACCATTCACCCTTTGGTCAGTAAGTCCAAAACTTGCCATTCTTCCTTAGGTCGGTAAGTCCAAAACTTACCATTCTCCCTTTGGTCGGTAAGTCTGAAACTTACCATTCTCCCTTCTTGGTCGGTAAGTCCGAAACTTATCATTCTTCCGTTGGTCGGTAAGTCCGAAACTTACCATTCTCCCTTTGGTTGGTAAGTACGAAACTTACCATTTTCCCTTCTTAGTCGGTAGGTCCGAAACCTACCATGCCCCATTCGATTCCTACTCGGAGAGTTTTGGTATCGATGGTGCCCCCTTTGGTCGTGCTCTAGATGGATTACACAAACTTTCTTCTGCGAACCGGTACACTGGACTACCCGATGGACACCTGTCAAGGCATCTATCCTGTTGGTCAGTAGGTCCAGTATCCTATCATGCCCCTTTTCTCTTGGGTTGGTATCCCGAACTACCTAGGCAATGCTTCTAGTGCCCAATGGATTCCCCACTCGCCATGTTCCTTCCCTCCTTTTGGGCTGGTAGCCCGAACTACCTAGATGACCCCCGTAATCGGTCACTTTTTGGTCGACAACCACCGTGAGTCTTGTCCGGTGCTTTTCTTGACAAGTGTAATAACCAGTCATGTCCTTTAGGAGATGATTGGTCGTCAACTTGTCATCCTGCACAACAAGCATCATTTAGTAGTACATCATAATCCACTTATGGCATTCATCATTATTCATTAGCAGTCACAGTCACCTCAGCATTAACACTGGTGTTTGGTGTCAACATTTGTCATTAGTATTAGTTTCTGTGATTTCGGCTTCGACTGTGGCGTCTTGGGAGGCAAAACAGGACTACCGATGCATTCACCAACTAAGTAGCTGGTTGCTAGTAGTTAACTCTTTCTTGCAGCTTCAGGCGGGGTGTCTTTGTCAACCCTAAGCAGTGGTCTCCTCTAGTTCCTTTTTCCTTGTAAGAGGGGGGTGGGGTGTCTTTGACAACCCTGAGCATCGGTCTCTATTCCATTCGTCCTCCGACTTCGCTCAAGGAGGGGTATCTGTAGACACCCCATACACTTGCAATTGGTCCTCAAATCCTATAATTAACCTAAATCAAATTCAAAATCTTAAACCTAATTCAAAAACTTAATCCAAAATCCTAAAATTAATTCAAAACATAATCCAAAACCCTAGAATTAATCTAAAACCCTAGAATTGATTCAAAACCCTAAAATTAATTCAAAACATAATCCCAAACCCTAGAATTAATCCAAAACCCTAGAATTGATTCAAAACCCTAAAATTAATTCAAAACCTAATTCAGAACCCTAAATTCAACTCAAAACCTTAAATCAAACCCTAAACCCTAAATCAAATCCTAAACCCTAAATCATACCCTAAACCTAAACCTTAAATCAAACCCTAAAACCTAAATCAAACCCTAAATCCTAAATCAAACCCTAAACCCTAAGTCAAATCCTAAACCCTAATTTCAAACCCTAACAACCTATAACAACTTTCCACTCCACCATAACAACCTATAACAACCTCTAACCACCCAAACAAACTTAACCACTTCTTACTTTCATCCTAACAACTTATAACAACTTGTAACCACTAAAACAAACCTAACTACTTCCCACCTTCATCATAACAACTTGTAACAACTTCCAATAATCTCTAACTAACCATAACAAACTACTCTAACAACCCTAGCCATTTGCAAGCCTATAAATACCCCCCACATTTGCAAGGGAAAAAGGGGGGAAAGGAGAGAAAAAAACTTGGGAAAATTGAGAGGAGAGCCACCAAGGAATTTTCCCTCAACCAGAGCAATAAGAGAGGTCTGAAATCAGAGAGGAAGATCAGAGAGAAAGAAAAATCAAACTTCAGGCCATCTCCGCGCGAGCTCCGACGGCCAACTCCACTACTAGCCCAGGTGAGCCACTGAACAGAGCTCAATTCACCTCCATTTCTTCCCTGGATCTTCCTCAGCCTCCTTGGAGTTATTCTAGTGGGAGATTAGAGTTTAGTTGGCCGGAATTTCAAGTTAAGTGGGTCATCGGACCCAATTTCTAGCGATAAAGGTGGGGCCACGAATCCACTGAGGGATTCGTGTCCAGGTGTGGGGAAAATTGCTAGGATAGATCTCTTCTCGCTACTCCACCCCTCAGGACGCCGTGGAACACCCTCTACAAGCCTCAAGGAGCAGCTTGTCGGATGCTCCTTCACTGTCACCGGAGAAAAAGGTGAACAGTGGGTCTCGATCGGGCGACTCTAGCCCCATCACATCTCTTCAAGCATCCGGGAACCTTCCACAGCACTCCCCCAGCACTCCGGAGCAGCCAAGACCTCGTCTCATGCCTCGAGCGACCTCCGCAGTCGAGCTCGCCAGAGAAGATAGAGACGACGGCAAGCAGGATCTGAGTGTGAGGGAGTAGCGCTATTCGTGCCTCCGGATGGAAGAAAATGCTCCTCTCTACGTCCCCAAGCCTCTAGAGACTCACAGCTGCCGTGCTAGCGCCTCCAGCATCGCCTGTAAATCATTGATTGCAGAGGAACCCCTGTAAATCTTTATTAATGTTTTCCAGGCTTAAAATTTTGACATAAACCCTCTGATTAACTTTTCATTCATTTTAAGTCCAACATTTTGCACAAAAAGCCTTGAACTTTATTAAAATTGTTCTGAATACATGTTTTCTAGGGTAAATTTGCACAACAGTCCTTGGAACTTCAAGTTTTCAAACTTAAGTCCATTTTCTTACACATTTAACCCTGAATTACTTCAGAATTGATTTAAACACATGTATTACTGGCAAAATTGCAGATTGGACCCAAGGGATCTTGAATTTGACAAAAAATGCCCACTTTTGCACATTTGACCCCTAATTTCTTCAAAATTACATAAAATGTGTTTTCCTATGTTTTTTTGATGATTTAGCCACAGAATTTCAGCCTTCATTCAGAATTTGGGAATTTGCACAAAAGCCCCTGGAATTTACACTTTTTTACTTACACATGCATTTTGTACATTTTGTTCCTTCTTTTCATGCATGTATCCTCATGCCTTCTTCCTTGCATCATGCACACGTTTCTCAACTTATTTCAGACTTGGTTTTCATATTATTTCCCGGATTTCTTCCAATTTTCATGATTTTGATTTAATTTGGATCTCCATCGCCCGAGGATGTACATTAACAGGCTTGACAATACCGACATTGACCTGAATGAAGATTATTCTCTCCAATTTGATTTTCTCAGATTTCTTCGAGTTTCCACTGATTTGCAAGCCGTTTTCTGAGTATTCTCGAGTTTCACGATTTTCCTCATTGCCTACGAGCATACAGTAAAGTAGCATTTTCAATGCCTACATTGTCCCTTGGATTATCGTTTTTTCCTTTTTATTCCTTTCTTCACTTTGATTTGGCATGTTTTCGCAGTCATCTTAGGCATGAGCATTCAGAATAGAAATGTATACACGTAATAGACCATTAGCAAGCAGGAAACCTAGAAAGACCAATTTCTTCAGGTGCATGGGGGTGCCTAAGCCCTTCCCCATGCGTAACAAGAATCCTTATCCTTTCACTGGCCCATAATGGCCATGTGTTGCATCCATTAGACACGGAGTATGCATATGTTTTCTTCGCCTTGATTTCTTTTAGTTTTTCCTTTGTGTTTGGTTTTCCTTGTCTTTCCATTAAAAGATTAGGTGGCGACTCCTTTTCTTATCTTTCCTTAGTGTTTCCGAATCTAGTCTCCTTCTCCGGATTCACCGTCTTCGCCGTGACTGTATCGGGACTCCTCGTGTGCTTCCACGCACTTAGGAGAGTCGTGCAGGGTTCCACCGGCATGGTCACAGTATCAGAGCTAAAGTTATACCTAGTGCACTGGCTTGGTGATGTCTGATCTAGTGGCACTGTGGGATTACACAGTAGAGAGTCTTGCACTTGATTTTGGTTGTTGTTTTCCTTTGTTGTGCAGGCAGGAAGATGTCTCGTCGAGGCTGTAGTCGCGCCATGGTTCTAGTGCCCGACTCTAAGGTGGAGAAGGCAGTGCTGGGTGGGACATGCAGTAGGAATTTGGTGAGACGATACGGGGTTTCACCTAGTCCTTTGGCAGTAGCTGCAAGGATGAGGCGAAAGGAGACCCGTGGGTTAAGTAATTCTGCCAACTGGGCGCGTCGACTCTAGATGGGCGTAGCACACGAGAGGAGTGTGAGACTAGGTTCTTGAAGGTAGAGAAGATCCTTGAGGGGATCGAGTGTCTATCTGAGAAGTGGGTCCAGATCGAAGCATTTTAGCTCAAGGGCGCTGCAGATCAGTGGTGGAGGGCTACACGCTGCACTAAGTTTTTGAATATTGACTTGCTAATGATCTCTTGGGAGGAGTTTCGAGAGGTGTTCTATGAGAGGTTCTTCCCTAAGCATGAGAGGGACAAGCTGGACAAAGAATTCTGGAACTTGAAGCAGGGAAGCTTGATTGTGGTTGAGTATGAGTTGTCTTTCCTTTAGTTGGAGCAGTTCTCTCAGGTTGTGGTTTTCAAGAAAAACAGAGTCAAGAAATTTGTGAAAGGACTTAATCCAGTACTGAGATCCAGATTGGCTTCCGATGTCAGACCTTGGCGAATGTTATTAAACTTGCAAGCCATTATGAGGATGATCGTAGGCTGTTCTAGGAGGAATACCCTAAGAAGGATAAGGGGAGGAAGTTTGTCTCTCGACCTTCTGTTTCTCGAACATCTATTTCTCGACCTTCGTTCACTGGAGCACCGAGTTCCAGGAGTTCTGTTAGCTCTGGGAAGAAGCAGAAGGAGCGGCTTGCATCTGGTAAAGAAGAAAGCATTGGATTTAGCCAAGCAGGATCTAGTAGCGACCCAAAGTTAGGGCCTTTGCTACGTCTGTGGTAAGAAGGGCCACATAGCGACGCAGTATTACACAGATAGAGAAGTTTAAACAGGGTAGTGTGCTACAATTGTGGGAAGTTCGGACACTATCAGAAGGATTGACCCAATCCACCAAAGCCAGCAGGAGATGCGCCTCGTCAGCCAACCAAGGGGAGAGTGTTCTCCATTGCTGCCCCAGATGTTGGTCCATCAGGAGATGTTGTGGAAGGTGAGGATTTGTATGGCCATATTAGTTAAATCCTGTCTTGTAATAATGGATCTTATATGTAATCAACATTATATTTTGTTATGACTATGATTATGATTATGGTTATGATGTGTTAATGTTAGGATCTTTTCTTATGGCTGACCGGATGGCTCGAGTCCTATTCGACTCTAGGAGTTCATTTTCTTTCATCTTTGAGTCATTTGCTGCTGAAATCAAGACCATGCCAACTAGGTTGGCATTCCACCTGGATGTAGTTACTTCGTTGGAAGAGCATAGTTTAGCGTGGAGGTATCTGAGACTAGTTGATGTTCAGCTGGGAGGCAGGAATTTTCAGACCAGTTTGATCTTGATATACATGCAACATTATGATGTCATCATGGGGATGGATTGGCTGGTACAATATTTAGTCATGATTGATTGTGCCAAGAGAAGAGTTCTGGCAGTGTGTCCAAGCCAAGGCTGGTGCGTAGTGCAAGGTACTAGACTGGGTGAGCTTAGAAAAGTGATATCTGCAATCAAGGCCTACTGTCAGTTGGCGAAGGACTGTGTGGGCTACTTGGCCTATGTGACTATTTCTACTTTGCATGTGTTTGAAGTTTAGGATTTGCCAATGGTGCAAGAATATCCTAATGTTTTCCCAAAGGAATTGCCTAGTATGCCACCACACAAGGAAGTAGAGTTTGTGATTGATCTAGTGCCAGGATCAAGTCCTATTTCAAAGGCACCATACAAGATGACACCCGTAGAATTGAGGGAGTTCCGGAATTAAATGTAGGAACTGATGGACAAGGGATTTATTTGTCCCAGTATTTTACCTAGAGGAGCACTGATACAGTTCGTTAAGAAGAAGGACGGTTCACTTAGGCTCTGCATAGACTATCGGATATTGAACCAGATCACTGTCAAGAACAAGTATCCACTGCCTAGGATTAATGATTTGTTCGATCAATTGTAGAGAGCATCAGTGTTTTCCAAGATAGACTTGAGATCAGGATACCATTAGTTACGGATCAGTGAGCTAGATGTGCAGAAAACAGCCTTTCGTACCTGTTATAGACATTACGAGTTTTTTGTTGTGCCATTCAGATTGACGAATGCTCTGGCTGCCTTCATAGACCTGATGAATAGGGTGTTCAGGCCTTATTTGGACTAGTTTGTGATCATCTTTGTGGATGATGTCCTGGTATGTTCTCTAGATGTTCAGACCCATCAAAGGCATTTGAGGATCGTACTAGAGACATTAAGACAACATCAACTTTATACCAAGTTCTCCAAGTGCGAGTTTTGGTTGGAGGAGGTGTCCTTCCTTGGTCATATTATCTCAAGAGAAGGTATTAAGGTAGACCCAGCCAAGGTGGAGGCTGTGAACAGTTGTGCCAAATCGAAGACAGTAATTGAGATCAGAAGTTTCCTCGACTTGGTAGAATATTATCGGAGATTCATCTAGGATTTCTCCAAGATTACTACACGCTTGACCAGACTGACCAGAAAGAAAGTGCACTTTGCCTAGGATTGGCAATGTGACGAGAGCTACAATGAGTTGAAGGCTCGCCTGGTATCAACCCTAGTTTTGACTTTACCTTCTAAGAGTGGCGGTTTCATGGTTTATAGTGATGCTTGTGGGACCAGCTTGGGGTGTGTGCTGATGCAGCATGGCAGGGTGATGGCGTACGCCTCGTGGCAGTTAAAAGATCATGAGAAGAATTACCCTACCCAAGATTTGAAAATGATAGTTGTTGTGTTCACCTTAAAGATTTAGAGGCATTATCTATATAGAAAGCAGTTTGAGGTGTACACAAATCACAAGAGTCTGAAGTACATCTTTACTCAGAATGATCTAAACTTGAGAAAAGGAGTTGGGTGGAATACATCAAGGATTATGACTTCAGTTTGTCATACCACCTAGAAAAAGCAAATGTAGTTGCGGATGCTCTGAGTAGACGCACTCATGTCATGGCTGGCCTAATGATTCGTGAATGGAAATTGTTAGAGGGGCTAGTAGAGTACAGACCTCGGAGACAGTCTCGGGGAGTTGCCAGAGTTGTGTTGACAAATTTGTCTGTTCATCCGAGGATGATCAAGGCGATTGTTGCTGCTTTGCAGTATGATTCCTTTGCACCAGATATCTAGAGGAAGCTAGAAGTTGGGAAATCCTCCTCACTTTTCTATTGGGGTAGATGGTGGGTTGAGGTACGACCTGAGGTTGTATGCGCCTCAAGTGAAGGAAATCAGGAATAGTCTACTTGACGAAGCTCACCGCTCCAAATATGCTATTCATCTACGAAGCACCAAAATGTATAAGAACCGGAAAAAGAATTTCTAGTGGCCTAGGATAAAGAGGGAGATTACTGAGTATGTGGCGAAGTGTGTAACCTGCCAGATGGTTAAAATAGAGCACTAGAAGCCTAGAGGGACTTTGTAGTCTCTGGACATTCCAATGTGGAAATGGGAGAATGTGTCAATGGATTTTGTGACGGGTTTGCCAAGGAACCGAAGAAAGAATAATATAGTTTGGGTGATAGTGGATCATCTCATAAAATCAGCACACTTCTTACCAATAAGGGTAAATCTCCCCTTGACAAAGCTAACAGAGTTGTATGTTGTAAAGATTGTGAGACTACATGGTGCCTGAGTGTCTATCGTGTTGGACAGAGACACGAGGTTCACATCAAGGTTTTGGGGAGCATTACAGGAGGCTTTTGGCATAGTGCTGAGTTTCAGTACTGCCGTTCACCCTCAGACAGATGGTCAAACAGAGAGGACCATCCAAACACTAGAGGACATGCTGAGGGCCTACGCCTTCAACTTTGGTGGTAGTTGAGAGGATCATTTGCCTCTAATTGAGTTTACATATAATAACAGTTACCACGCTAGTATTGGAAAGACACCATATGAGGTACTATATGGTAGACCCTGCAGGACACCCACTTTCTTGCTGGAGTGAGGTGGGTGAGAGACAGTTGATTGGCCTTGAAATAGTACAGCAATACAAGGGAAAGGTGGACCTGATTAGGAAGAGGCTATTGTCTGCCTAGAGTTGGCGAAGAGTTATGCAAATTGGAGGCGGAGAGCTCTAGAATTCAAGGTGGGAGACTTCGTTTTCCTAAAGGTATCACCAACTAAAGGAGTAACGTGGTTCAGAATGAGAGGCAAGATGAGTCCCAGATATATCATACCGTATCAAATTACCAAGAGAATTGGTGAAGTGGCATACAAACTAGATTTGCCTTTGGAGTTGGCCAATGTACACAACACCTTTCATATGTCCATGTTGGGGAAATGTTTGGCCGATGCATCCTAGGTTATACTAGTGCAACCAGAGGAGTTGTAAGAGGACCTATCTATGATTGAGAATGCAGTCCAGATACTGGATAGGAAGGAGCAAGTCCTCAAGAATAAGGTGATTCCATTGGTGTTGGTTCAATGGCAACATCATGGTACAAAGGAAGCTACTTGGGAGCACGAGATGGACGTCTAGAGACAGTACCCCTACTTGTTTTATTAGAGATGAATTTTAAGGATGAAATTCCTATAAAGGGGTAGGATGTGACATCTGGGCCTAATTATCAAGTAAATGTAAATCATGAGATTAATTGTAATATTTGAATATGGTTTATTAATGGATAATTTGATATTTTGGTCTTGTTGTGTGTCTCTCTCATTGTATGTGGCTGAATGTTGGTCCTCGATTGTGTTTCTGGTGTTGTGTCATGTGGGTGGGACCCGGGTTGGACCTTGGTCAGCCTGAGCACAGTGTTCCTTGGACCCTGCGCCCATCCTCTTCCCCTTCCCTTCCCTTTCTTCTCCGACGACTCGTGCCTCCACAGCCCACTCGTGACGACCCATTTTCTCTGTTGCCTGTATGGTGGTGTAACACCTGTAAAATTTATTTTTGTAATTATTTACATTTTAATGAATTTATTCCTCGACGTGTGTTACTATTCCGAGGCTCGTTGGTGTGGTTTTGTGTTTTAGGCTTAGGCCTCGTGGGCTGGCTTCTGATTGCATGTGTAGACACCCCGATTTTGAGGTGACCCAGGAATGAGTGTCCTTATGTTGCTTTGGATGTGATCAGCCCTTGAACCGAACCCCAAACCCATTAGCCAGAGCCCCAATCAGACATTTGTGAGCTAGGTGGGCGCACCAAGGTGGCGCACCAAGTTGGCGCACCAAGGTGGCGCACCAAGCT
>JAMKQA010047422.1:0-11224 GCA_024699735.1 Posidonia australis | reverse complement strand
GCTGCGAGGGGAGCCGTTGGAGGAGGGCGGAGGGATGGTCAAGAGTCCCCTATAAATAGAGGAGAAAACACAGCAGAAAAGATAATCGAAAATCTTACCGTGTTTCTCCTGCTTGATCATCGCCGGAGCCCACTCACGCATCGCCGGAATACTCTGTATCGACGTCCATATTCCAACAAATGTTGAAATTATTCTTATATTATGGTAAATGAATTAATGTCTTATTAACATTTTTTTTTATAGTCAAGTTTCAATATTGTATCCATTTGACATACTAACCTGCATCGCTATTTGTTAATTAAAAAAATAATAGATAGAATAATAGTTCAATTTTTTTTAAATGAATATTAATCTAACCCCTCACTTGTTAATAAAGAATAAATAAAAATAAAGATAAATCCTATACCCTATCTGATCTGATCAGACCCAACTTACAGGTCTAGCCACACACCCCACCGGCACCGTCGTTTGCACATCACAACACACGGGATTCTTGGGTACACGATCTCACGTGCATGCGATAGACAACACTGACGCATGTGTATCGGTAAGGCCTGGGACGTAGGTCCTCATCCAGAAATATTCTGTACTCTGACCTACGTGGACTTAATTAGTTGATTTTGCCAATCCTGTTTTTTAGTTAGCCACGGAAGAATTGTTCTATTGTTAATTAAGGGTGTGCTCAATTCTTACCGTCACTGCACCATCAATGTTTGTATAATTTCTCGTTCAATGGAGTAAGTCCACTTGCATGATGGAGCACCATCAATGTTTTGTTGCATTGAAGATGCCAACAAACACATGAAAAGAACTTAAGACAGTCTTGGATTTGTGACGAACATATATGTATTTCTCATGGTGGTATATTTTTTGTTGAAATATGTCTTGAATCTAAGGTACTTGACAATAGAATATCGGACAGGCGTCTAATCGGACATCTATTATCATATGAGGAAAGATTGAGATATCAATACTTAAGTGGATGTTCGGTCCGAATATTATCATCTTGTGAGGAAGTATTGAGACATTAATATTTGAGCAGATGTTTAGAACTTTTGTAGATGTCTGACTAGGACGTCCACCACTCTTTTGGAAGTGCGCAGAGCATTCGTAGATGTCTGGCCTAGACGACTACCAACGCTTTAAATGAAGGCAGAGAATTGACGAACGTCTGGTCCAAATGTCCGCCTCGTACGTATTGTTGTCGTTGGGTTTTTCATCTTCAAAGTCGGACGTTCGTTACAATTGGTAATTTAAATATTGTAACTCATTTTAGGATTTTAAGAGTTGTTCATTCCATTGTAAATTTAAAGGAAAATGTGACAACTACTTCTTTGGTCTCTTCTCTCATCCTTGAAGAAACATAGTGAAACCTTCTCTTCATCGTTGTCCGTTGACATAGTCTTTTATGATAAATCACATAAATCCTTTTATTCTTCTTTGTGTAATTATTGTTCTCGTCCTCCTCCTCTTGATCATCTGTATTTCCTATGTTTCCGCAACAAATTGGTATTAGAACTTCTCCGAGTTCACCAACAACCATTTATTGAGAGAAGATATTGTTACACAACGTAAATATCGAGAAGTTCACTTGAAAGAATAGATTCAGTTTCTGATAAATCAAAATGCGAGTTCTATTACAATAACAAGGCATATGGTCATTACTATTGAAAACAAAGCATGGTGGGGTTGATGAAGCTAAATTGACTATGTAAGAAGAGAACACATACTCTACGATCTTATTCTGTCTCACTGACAAGGTCATCATCAAAGTCACAGATAAAGAGTCTATAGTTGGTCTGTTGTTGAAGTTGGAAAGTTTATAAATGATAAAATCTTTAACTAATAAGTTGCTCTTAAAGCAACGTTTGTTTGCCCTCCATATAAAAAAAAGGTACATTTTTGAAAGATCATTTGAATCAATTAAATACAATACAAATGAAATTGAGAAATAGTAATGGTAAGATAAAGGATGAAGATGCTATCCAAATATTAATGAGATTTTATTATCGTTTGTCAAACACGCTTCTATCCGTGTGTTACTTGCATTAGTAGCACATTAAAATTTGGAACTGAAACAATTGGACGTAAAGACAGTTTTTCTACATGAAGAGCTAAAAAAAGATATCTTAATGGACCAACCAGAGGAGTTCACTATTCTTAAAAAGAAAGATCATGTCTGTAGACTGAAGAAATCTTTCTATGGACTCAAGCAATCTCCAAGATAGTGGTATAAAAAGTTTGATAGTTTCATGATTGAGAATGACTGTAATAGAAATCCATATGATTGTTGTGTGTATCACAGTAGGTTGAATGATGGTTTATACATCTATTTATTTTTTTATGTAGATGATATGTTCATCATCGCATAAGATAAAGTAGAGGTTCAGAAGCTGAAGAAACTTCTCAATTTAGAATTTAACATGAAAGACTTCGGTACAGTAAAGAAAATTCTAAGAATGGAGATCTATAGGGGCAAAAATTAGGAGAAACTTTTCTTATCACAGAAGAGCTACATTCACAAAATTGTACCAAATTTTGGTATGACTATCACGAAACCTTCAAATACATTATCTACTGCAAACTTATGTCTTTTTACATTATTTGCACCTTAATTAGAAGCTGAAGGAGAATACATGTCTCATGTTCACTATGCTAGCGTAGTTGGGAGTTTGATGTATGTGATGGTGTGTAATAGGCTTGATATTGCACACATTATTAATGTTATCAGTAGGTTTATGAGTAAATTTGGTAAAAAAACATTGGCAGGCGGTAAAGTACATATTTCGATATTTGAAAAGAATATTTGATATAGGTTTCATCTATAGAGGTGATACAGATTATTTGATTGTAGGTCATTTTGATTCAAATTACGCTGCAAATGTAGATACTAGAAGATCAATGATTGGTTACGTCTTCACAATAGGTAGTTTTGTAGTGAGCTTGAAAGCAACTCTACAACCATTGATTACCTTGTCAATACCAGAGGCAGAGTATGTGGCATTGACGGAAGCTACTAAGAAAGGTCTATGGCTTAAAGGACTAGTTGGAGATCTTGAGTTACAACAAGATCAGGATATAGTGTATTGTGATAATCTGAGTGATATATGCTTAGCCAAAGATCAAGTGTATCATGACAGGACCAAGTACATTAATATGAGATATCACTTCAATCGTATAGATAACAGAATCAAGGTGAAGAAGATGGGCGCAAAAGACAATCTGGTTGATATGTTCACCAAATCAACTACTAAGAGTAAGTTTCTGGACTGTTTGGGCTTGCTTAATGTTGATAGTTGGCGGTAACCCCAAGGTAGGGCTGATGGTGGCAAGGGTTTGTTGAAATAGGATTAAAGTTAATGTGAAGAATTGTTTATGGTATTTGGCAACATAACATCGAGCGAATGTTCGATTGGAGATCCATTATCTCATCTCAGAAAGGGTTGAAACATCAATTTGAGCAGACGTCCAGAGTTTTTGTGGACATTTGGCCCAAACGTCCACCATGGAAGTGGAAAGAGCATTTGCGGTTGTCTGCCACTATTCCTAATGAAGTCAGAGAATTAGCGAACGTCTAGTCCAAACGTTTGCCTCGTCCCTAATGTTGGTGCTAGATTTTTCATCTCAAAATGATGTTCAAACGTCTGTTACGACTGACTCTTTAAATATTGTAGCCCATTTTAGGATTTTAAGAGTTACTCATTTTATTGTAAACCTAGATGGAGATGTAATGACTACTCCTCTGGTCTCTCTCATCACCCTTGTAACATCTTGAAGCATAATGAAACTTTCTCCTTATCGTCATCCATAGACGTGGTTCTTCGTAGTGAACCACGTAAATCCTTTTCTCTTGTTCTTTGTGTGATTGTTTTTTTCCCTCCTTCTCTCGATCTTCCATATTCCTTGTACTTCTGCAACATTTCTTAACTTTGAGATTGAGAGTACTAGAATCAGATTTCAAATGGTAGTTGCTTTGGGTATCCTGTGTTTGTTACTATTTTTTTTTTTGTTTCAAAGAAGGATGCACCAATGTACCTTAAGGTGTAAGTTGTGAAGGCTTATAAAGGAGGGAAAATTTTGTGGGTACAATGAATCAATTAGGCTGCATAGTGGGTAAATTGTGAAGGAGTGGGGTTTCTTTTTTTGGCATGGAGTTGTTGTCATGTGTCTATTCATAAGATTTGAGATGTCTTAAATCCTAACTCATCTTGGCAGATTTGGGAGGTGAACCCAATTGACGAACCTTGGATGCGAAACATGAAGCAAGACTTAGTGGTGACTTTGGGTGATAGAAGCAACATGTGAGGATGGTCGGCGAAGCTCACCCAGAACAGAACAGGCGTTGACAAGAATGCCTTCCCAATCTTGCCTTGCTTTCATCAGTAGTCCTTATGCATATTCTCTTGCATACATTTTCATGCATAGCCCATGTATATATCCATGCATACATCTCACACATAGGTTTCATGCATGCATTTCAAGTCAATTGACATGCATATTCATGCATACCATGCATACATCTCATGTACATTTACATGTACATTCTCATGCATATCATGTTTCTTTACGCACATAATTCATAAATACACTTGGGCACATCTTCATGCATATTCCCTTATTGCGATATACTTTGTGGTTTTATTCCAATTTAATTTTGATTTGGTTTTCCATATCGTCCGAGAGTGTACATTAATAGGCATGAAAATGCCAACATTGACCTAAATGCGGATTATTTTTCTTTTTTGACTTTCATGAGTATTTTGTATTTTCCGATGCTTTGCATGAGTTTTCTCTCCGAATGTCACTGGTTTACTTGAATTTCCCCATCGTCCAAGGGCATACATTAATTGTCATGTCCCTCATATTATTTTCCTCATTAATTCTCCCATTTTATGCAATTTTATTTGGAGTTTTCTCGCTTCATTCTCGTACTTGCATTGTCATGATTTTGAGCATACATTTTAAAGTTAGACAAGTATACATTTATATTTCAATGCATTGCAGGCGATTAGCCAAAAAAGACCGATTTTCTGGCACATGGAGGTGCCTATCACTTTCCTCATGCATAATAGAAATCATTACCTTTTCTGTGGCTTGTAGTAGCTAAGTGTTGCATCCATTAGGCATGGAGCACACACACATTTATTTATTTATATTCATTTGCATCATTTTCCTGCATTCTTATGCTTTTTGTGGTTTTCCTCGTCTTTCAATTAAAAAACTAGGTGGCGGCTTCTTTTCCTTATCCTTATTTTCTTTTTCATGGTATTTTCAAGTTAATGCGTCCTTTCTCGAATTCACCATCTCGCCGTGACTTTATCGGGACTCTTCGTGTGTTTCCATGCACGAGGAGTCGGGTGGTTCTGCCGGCATGGTCACAGGAACTGGTGACTCCATTGGGGATTCTAGATTTCGACTTTCGTTTTGCCACTTTTTGCTTGTTTGGCTTCTGTCCTTGATTGTCTTGCTTCATATTGTTTGCTTCTCGCCTTTACTTACACTTGCATGCTTGCTTTTTCATGCATTCTCGATCTGTATGTTTTCTTTTTACACATTTGCTGTATCACTACAATCACATGTCATACTACTTGCTTTTTGATGTAATGGATGTTTTCTTTCTCACAATCATGTCAACACAACACTAGTACATGCCATGATCTTGTCTTTTGTTTGTTATATGCTTGTTTGCGTACCATGATGGGGTGTCTTTTCCCCCTTTAGTACTTTACCATGCTTAGGAAAGTAGAGATATGTTTGCCTCCCTTCTGGTTTAACTTAAAAGACACAAACTCACAGGAAACAAATAATAATGCCTAACTAGTGACAAATCCTCACTTTCTCCCTCTGGCTTAATAAAACACAAATAAAATATACAAAAGCATATTGCATGAATGATCATCTTAGAAAGTATACATCTTCATTTCAACACATAGCAAGCGATTAGCCAAGAAAGACCGATTTTCGGTCGCATAGGGGTGCCTAACACCTTCTTCGTGTGTAACAAGAATCCTTACCCTTTCTCTAGCCTGCAATAACTAAGTATTGCATCCATTAGGCATGGAGCACACATACATTCATTTATATGCATTCATTTTATCATTCTCTCACATCTTATGCATCTTTTGGTTTTCCTTGTCTTTCTATTAAAAGAATAGGTGGTACTCCTTTCCCTCATCCATATTTTCTTTTCCGTAGTATTTTTTTAGTTGATGTGTCCTTCCTCAGATTCACCATCTTACGGTGATCTTATCGAGACTCTCCGTGTGTTTCCACACAGGAGGAGTTAGGTGGTTCCGCCTGCATGGTCACATCCTCCCATGCATGTCGATGCTCTCACATGCTCCATCAGCTATCACCACTGCTCCAGAGCACCTCATGGCCGCTTACTCAACCACTGAAGCTTATCACGCCTCAGTTAGAGCAAAAGGAGGAAGGAGGATGTGAGGTAGGGAAGGAAAGAGAGAGAAGGAGAAGGCTCAGGGAGGAGGAGAAAGGTGGAAGAAGAAGAGGAAGAGGAAGGCTCACGAAGGCCGATGCTCTCTATGCTGGGTGGGAAAGCTGGTGAAGTTACAGACATGCCTCTTCTTTATATAGACTCAAAATTTGGTGGTTAACGTGCATGCAATGATATGTCAAGGAGCACATGCAAGAAGCTACAAGTCCACAACCAACCACTCCCATGCACACCAACCAATATGACACCATGAAGCTACCGACTCCTCCAACTACTCCTCATGCATCAACCCATCAACCCCATGCATAGGCACAGTGTACCAACTAAAACACCACCACGACTGAATCAACTAAATGTACCCCGTGAGATAGAAACTCAACACTAACCCACGAGAGCCATTCGTGGAACCTACCTGTGAGACTCACCTACGGTAGGATTCCACAGTTCCAGTTAATTCAGTGGCAAAAACAAGAATTAAGGCCAAAATGCCAAACACAGGGCTCATAGAATGAGGCCTCATTCTAGTAACATCCGTCTATAGTTAAAATTCATTAATTCTGAACGATTACTGTAGGATCGAAAGACTTCTCTAGAGGGGGGTGAATAGAGAATCTTAGTTTTTAATATTACTTTGCCTAATTTTAGATATTATTAGAAATTACAAGCAATGTGTTTAATCAACTAATACTTATCATAAACACTTGATGGCATAGAAAATAAATGCACAAGATGGGGATGGGAGAAATTGAAAACATAAGCGATTTATAGTGGTTCGGCAACCCCAGCCTAGTCCACTCCTCAAGATCCTCTTGAGATTTTTCCCTTATTCTTAAAACAATAAAGAACTTACTTGTTGGTTGTCCCACCAACTCCTCTCATGCTCCTCCCACTTCTCTATCCCCGAGAAGTTAGAGCCTTTGCTTGATGCTTTACAAGTTTGAAACTTCCCTCTCACAGAGCTCGATTACAACAATAGCTTTACAATATCGCTTGTGAGGAGAATATATGACAGAAAGAATATAGAATTACAAGTATGTAGATGTGTGTCCTTATCGAGGCTTAATCGAGTCCTATTTATAGCCATAAGACCATCGAAAGATGTGTCAACGACTAGAAAACGGTCACAAACGGCTAGTCTTTCGGTATGCCGTTTTGACCTCCAGTATGCCAAATTGATCTTTAGTTTGCACTTGACGGGCAATTCGGTATGCCGAAATTCTTTCGGGATACCGATTTCTCATGAAACGGTATGCCGTTTCATGACGGTATGCCGTTTCTGTCTTCATCTTTATCTCCTCAGTTTTTCCTGGAATTCCGATGTTAGTGCCGTTTTCTTCTAGATCGGTATGCCGATTCTGGTTTCTTCTTCTTTGAATTCGGAACGCCGTGAAGTATGTCGTTTTCTCCTTGATCGGTATGTCGATTTGCCTTCGGTATGTCGATTTTGATACTTCATGAAACTTTATAAATATTTGACTTTTTACAAAATAAACCTTACATAACTTAATTACATTCTTCAATCCTTTTTTTGAGTACATACATTTACAACATATAAATCCTTCAGCCTTTTATTTCTATGAAAATATACAAAAAATTAATCCAGGTGTAATCATCAAAACAAGAAGATATTTCTAACAATCTCCCCTTTTTTGATGATGACAAAATCAAAATATCAAATTAAAATGTAGACTCAACTTCTTTTGACTTTTCCTCTCCCTTAAGCTAAACCTAGCTTCTTTTGACTTTTTCTCTCCCTTAAACTAAGCTTCCCTTTGTCATATATTGATATTCTCATGTCATATATTTTCATATCTTATTATTACTCCCCCTTTTTGACGTAATCAAAAAGCATATAATAGCAAAACAGATGATCAAAACATCCAATATATAATATAAGTTCAATGTAAAAACATCTAAATTACAATAAAATTAAGGAGAAGGCGGATTAATGTGTTTAAGAATATCCTGGTGTTATTCTTGAAGCGTGTCTTGGTATGCCTCGACCTGATCAGTCAACTTCTTGATGCTTTCCATATATTCTCGATGTCTTTGATTCTGTTGGAGCATCACTTCTGAGATTAGCTTTTGCTGTTGAATTTGAATATCCATCATTTTCGTTTGTTGAAGAGTTATCTCAGCCATTTGTTGTTGGATCGAATCCAATCTCTTGGAAATGTCTGACTCATCTGCCGCCTCTTCTTCAGAGCTGGATTGTTCCATTTTGGCATTCTCGATCCAATATCTTGTTTCGCAACACCGGAAACTTATCGCAACACCTGTTCCTTCCAATTGATGATCTGGACAACACCTTCCACAAAAGATATCCTGTTGAAGCATCTCTTGCTGGATTGGTATCACCTGCGATGCATTATTAGACACTTTCTCAACTTGGAGGCGTGGAAGACGCCATGAATTGACGACAACTCTAGTGGTAAATCTAGCCTATAAGCAACTTCACAAACTTTCTGCGTGATTCGGTATAAGGCAATATATTTGAGACTTAGCTTCCCACGCTTCCTAAACCTCTTCACACCCTTGGTTGGAGACACTTTCAAAAACATATTATCTCCCACCAATCATTCCAGCAGTCTCCAGTGTTGGATCGAATGACCTCTCTAGAGGGGGGTGAATAGAGAATTATCAATTTCAGAATTACTTTGCCTACTTTTTGTAGTTTAATAGCAATTGCATACAATGGATATTATCAACAAATTTAATCAAGATTTTCTACTTATGCAACTAGTTAACATACAAGAAGAGGATGAGAGAAATTGATATAGATAGAGAATTTATAGTGGTTCGGCAACCCCGCCAAGTCCACTCCTCAAGACCCTCTTAAGATTTTTCCCGTATTAAAATAAAGTAAACGGACTTACTTGTTGGCTACACTACCAACTGCTTGCTTGCTCTTCCCACTTCTCTATCCTCGAGAAGCTAGAGCACTTTGCTTTCTTGCTTTTACAGATGTTAGAATTTTCCCGCTCATAGAGATTGATTACAACAGTAATTACACAATGAAATCTCGTGAGGAGAATGGAAATGAAAACAATAGATAATATTACAAGTATTTCTCAATGGTGTCTTTTCCATGCCTTGTACGGGTCCTATTTATAGCCATAGGATCGCCTCGATATGTGTCTAACGACTATAAAACGGTCGTAAACAGCTAGTTCAACGGTACGCCGTTTTGGCCACGGTATGCCGCAAAAGATCTTCAATCTGCAACTCACGAGTAAAACGGTATGCCGATAATCCAACGGTATCCCGTTTTCTTCTGAAACGGTATGCCATTTTATTACGGTCTGCCGTTGTTTAGCTTTGTTTTCATCTTGCCATTTGCTCCGGAGTTCCGATGCTTATATCGTTTTTTTACTGAAACGGTATGCCGCTTAATCTTCGGTATGCCATTTTCTGTTCTTCTCTTCATCTTGCGGAGCACCGTTGTTCATACCGTTTTTCACTGAAACGGTATGCCGATTTCATCTCCGATATGCCGTTTCTGTTACTTTGAATATACACTTGTATACAATTGAGAACTATACAGAAAACACTTATAATCTTTTTGATCCTTTAATATATATGAAAATATGCACATATAAGGATTTAAGATATCATCAAAATAATGCATTATTTTTAAAAATCTCCCCCTTTTTGATGATGACAAAATTAAAGTATACAATATCGCATAAAAATATACTTTGCTGAAAAGATTTAATTTTTCACAAGAGCGATTTATCTTTTCCTCCTCCTGAGTATAAGCTTTCATATTTTCATATATTATGAAAAATTTTGGTTTATTTGCATAATTTCATATATCATATATCCATATCCATATTTTCCATATTTTCATATTTTCATGTATCCATATTTTTCATATATCCATATTTTTCCATATTCTACTCCCCCTTTTTAACATAATCAAAAAGAGCCAAGAAAGAAAATCATATAAGTAGAATAAGCAACAAATTCTATAAATAAGTATCCAAAAAGTTTCAACACATAGACAAGTACAGAAAAAGAAAAGAAATCATGGCGAGGACGGGGTGAAGTGCTGAACAACATCCTGGTGATAATCTTCAAGTGTGTCTTGACATGCCTCGACACGATCTGTCAATTTCTTGATTTCTGCCATGTACTCCTGATGTTTGTCCAAATTTTCTTTATGTCATTCAATTTGCTGAACCATCAAGTCAGATATCAACTTTTGTTGCTGAACCTGAATGTCCATGAGGGCATCCAACCTCTTAGACTGCTGATGCGATATCTCAGTAAATTGTTGTTGGAGGGCATCCAACCTCTTGTTTGTTTCAGATGTGACTTCTGCTTCATCTTCAGAACTTGAATCAACCCGTGTTTGCTGCTGAGGTGGTGCCGAGGAAGAACCCAGTGGAAGATTGTGAATCTTATTGTGCAATTCTATGGATCGTTCCATTTTGGCTATAGCTTGGGTTCCTAGGGTTTTGGTTTTAACCGGGAGATTTGGTTCATCCTCAAGTGATATATCAAAACTTTCAAATAGATAAGTTAATGGAGGACCAAAAAATAACTTGGTTTTGACATGTGTAATACAGTGATAAATCACCTGACCCCTGTTTACAGGAATTTGTTTGACAATTGCATAAACCGCCTTGTAGGCGAGTTCACTGAGTTCATCCTGGTGACCTTTCTTTTGGACTATGTGTAGACACCCCGATTTTGAGGTAACCCAGAGATGAGTATCCGTATGTTGCTTTGGATGTGATCAACCCTTAAACCAGACCCCAAACCCAT
>JAMKQA010047421.1:0-14699 GCA_024699735.1 Posidonia australis | reverse complement strand
TGGTGCGCCAGCCCTGCTCACAAATGTCTGATTTGGGCTCTGGCTAATGGGTTTGGGGCTCGGTTTAAGGGCTGATCACATCCAAAGCAACACAGGGATACTCATTCCTGGGTCACCTCAAAATCGGGGTGTCTACAGAATGCTTTGTCTTACTAAGGATAATAATTTGATCAATGAGATCAAATTTCCCCACAATAGTCCTGAGGTTCTAAATATTCAGTATGCGAATGACACCCTACTTTTCCTTGATCCTTCTGAGAGGTGTATAATAAACTTAAAAAGATTACTATGCTGCTTTCAAGTTAGCTCAGGATGATAAATCAAGTTTTACAAGTCATCTCTCACTGATATTAGGATTTCTTGCTCCTAGGCAGAAAGACTTAATACTATTCGGAGATGTAGATAGGCCCCCTATCCATAAATTATCTTGGAATACCACTAAACTTCAAAAAAGCATCTTTTAATGGTTGGATTGTTGTCTTGGATAAATTACATACTCAACTGAACTCTTGGAAGAGTCGATATCTATCTCTAAGAGGGACATCTTACTCTTCTAAATTCAATGCTTTCAACAATCCCTACATACTACTTATTTGTCCTACACCTCCTAGATAGAGTTAAGATGGAGATTGATAAAATCTGTAAGTGATTTTTATGGAATTCTAGTTCTTCTGATTGTAGGGGATATCATCTTGCTAGATGACAGATTATTTGTAAGAAAAAAAACAACATGATGGATTGGAGATAATTAATATTAGGAACTTTAATTCCGCCCTTAAGTACAAACTCTTATGGAATCTTTTGACTTGTAAGGAAAATACTAAATGGTGTCGCCCGATCAAAAGTAGATATTTCAAAAATGACACTCCTAGTGCCATTCAGAACACCTCTTCCAGTCACATATCCCCACTATGGAAAAAGTTAAAGTCAAGTTTTGTGATTCTCAATAATTTCAATAGCTTTTTAGTTCATAATGGTTAGTCCATCTTATTCTAGGAAAACAGGTGGTATGATTAGACGTCACTTAAATTGACTTTTCTAGATTTATACAACAATGTGAAGTACAAAAAATAGTCTCTTGCAAAGATGGTCTCTGCCTTTCCCCGTTTGAGTGTTGGTTTATTTAAGTCTAGTCTTAATTATTTTATTGGGTTACTATCGCAACTTAGCAACATCATAAGCTCTACCATTTTAACTTCCATAGCAAACTCTATCTCTTAGTCTCTCTCCAATTCAAATATGTTTTTAGTTAGGAGTTGTTATGAAATCCTTAATGATGGGGGATTACGCTCACCGTTTACATCCACTATTTGGAAATGTGTTACTTCTCGTAAGGTAAAGATTTTTACCTGACTTGCAATTAAGGATAAAATTCTAACTTGGGATAATCTGCTTAAAAAAGATTGGTAGAGGCTACCCCATTGTGATATCTATGGTTTTCATGATCAGGAAACAGCTTTGCATATATTCCTCCATTGTACATTATCCTGATTTATAAGGAATTTCCTCTTATGTAATACCTATTCCACCCTGTTTAATATTACTCTTGATCAGTTTTTCTCTTTGAAGAGTTATTTAGTCTTTCAGATTTATAATTTGGGTTGGAATGCTCTGGTCCTTGTAATTTTCTGGTGTCTTTGGTTACATCGCAAAAAAGTTATTTTTTGTAACAATAATCAAAATATTAACTCGATATTTCTTCACATTCTGTCACTAAATTCTTTTTGATTAGATCATAGTATTTCTGGACATGGTGCAACAAGCTTGGCTACATCTTCGACCCTCAAATCTTTGTAGTTCAATTGAGATCTCCATAGCATCTCCTTAGGTCAAGCAAGTGTTGACTCTGGGTCGCCTTTCCAGGTGGATCAAGGTCTGCTCTCTGATCCAAATGTCGAATGGGACAAATGAGAAGATAATGCACACTAGGGTGATTGTGGTTGCACTGTTATTCTCTTTTGCTTGCTTCTTTTTTTATTGCCTTCCAGGGTAGATAAGATACTACAAACTATTTGTAATATTTTGGTATTGCCTTATGTGCATGGTAATGTTTGTTTATCTCTTGACAGTGGTTATCATCGTTAAGGTTTTATGATTAATATATCTACCGTTTGGGAAAAAAACTAGTTAGTGATACGATATTGCTTTTCTTGTGTTTTTGGAATTTCTTGGAGTATAAGTTGATATTCATGCTTTTTAACAACGAATTATGAGCTAAAAGGTTAGATGAAAATTTAACCGTAAAAAATTAAATCCATGCTTACTTTTAATTGAAAACTAAGAACACGTTCAACACAAAATTGATATTCTAATTACTATTATTTTACATCATGAACTTATTTTTATGAAGAAGCAATCTTCAAATTTTGATGAATTTTTATAAACTCTAAATCATTATCATTCATTACAAGCATTTGTGATATTTTAAAATCATCATCTTTCATCTATTGACAATCGATTCTCCTGTGCGTTAAGAGTTGATCCAAAACTTTCTTACATAAACATACGTAAATTATCTGGTAGTGCACCTTCCTGAATAAGATAATGTTATAAAGTTTTTTTTTGTTAACAGCAGACTATATATAGAATTCCCAAGGGTAAAAAACTCCTTGGGAGATCAAAATAATACAGAATTGTTGTTGAAAAGTATGTCACAACTGGAATACATATAGACCAAAAATTATATTAGCCAACACAGGCCATCAAATAAGAAGTATTGTTCGCAAAAATTGACTAAGCTCAAAAGACTAACGGAAAGTTAATCAATAATCGGATGATCAACCCCTGGGGCAGAGCCAGGCTGAGCTGAGTCGACAGTCCTGCTTGATAATTCCCCAGCCATTTTGTTGTTTAGATTTGCAAAGCAGACCCCAACGGGCCAGATGACCAAAAGAGGAAGTGGAAGCATTGGATTTCTAGAGAAATCTGGATCTAAGTTTGTTAATGGCATCCTCAACCCTTTTAGGGAGATGTAGAACGGATAGAAAGTAGGTGGGGATGGTTGAAAGGATAGAGTTAACCAAAGTTAATCTTCCACCAAAAGATAGATGTTTTGCCTTCCAAAGAGACAATTTTTTAGAGATTTTGTCAATCACTGGAGTCCAGTCATTAAAGGTGGCTTTCCTAAAGTGCAAGGGAAGTCCAAGGTATGTTATAGGCAGAAGAGAAGTGTTGCAGCCAAGAATTTGGGCTGATCTATTGATTAATTCATTTGATACACCAATTCCAGTAAGGGAAGATTTGTGGAAGTTAATTTTCAAACCAGAGTAATACTGGAAACAACACAGAATTCTCTTAATATTAATAATGTTGTCCTCACTTGCAGCTAGAAAAAGGATGGTGTCATCAGCTTACTGGATGTTCACTATATTGGGGCCCCCATGTGGGATTTGGATTCCTGTTATCAACCTAGAATCTACAGCAAGAGAAAACATTCTATTGAGAATGTGTGTAACAATGATGAATAAGAGAGGTGACAATGGATCACCTTGCCTCAATCCATTAGAGGATGGGAAGAAACCTTTAGGGGAGCCATTAAGTAAAATGGAAAACCTAGCATGTGTAATACACATCTTTATCCAGTAAATCCATGTGGTGCCACAGCCTAAGCCAGCAAGAGAATCCAATAAGAAGTCCCAATTAACATTATCAAAAGCCTTCTCAAAATCTAATTTTAAGAGATATCCAGGAGTACTTGTCAACTTCATAAAGTGTAAAGTTTCTTGGGCTAACAAGAAGCAGTCTCCAATAAATCTCCCAGGAATAAAAACACATTGAGAGTTATCAATGAGGTTATCAAGGATAGGGGAGAGCCTGGAAGCCAATGTTTTTGCGATGATTTTATATAAACTGTTTACCAGACTACTAGGTCTGAAGTCTTTAATGCATTGAGCCCCTTCCAGCTTAGGGATTAAGGCAATACAAGTTTGGTTGATAGGTTGCAGAAAATTTGTGTCTGTGGTAGTATTCATGTAATTAAAAATTTCAAGGATATCTAACTTGAGGATTTCCCAGAATTGTTGAAAGAAGAATATTGGGAAGCCATCAGGTTCAGGGGCCTTGTCTCCAGGTAAAAGCCTGAGGTTGTTGTGTATTTCCTCCAAGGTAAAAGCTTGTTCCAAATCCAAGGGATTCTGAATTTTGTTCGGAATTAAGGTATCCCAATTCAAGGAAAGGCAGGTCATAATAGGTTTATTGAATTGTCTGATGAAATGGCCTTCTAGTTCCTTGGAGATTATGGCAGGGCAAAAGGTTATTGAGTCCCCTATCTTCAAAGAATGGATGGCATTGCGTCTTCTTCTGCTTTGGACCATGTTGTGAAAGAAAGAGGTATTTGAGTCCCCTTCTTTAAGCCATTGAATCCTTGACTTTTGTTTCCAGTATTCTTCTTGCTCTTGGAGTAAGGAAGAATGTTCAGCCTGGAGATTTCTTTTCTCAACCAAAGTTGTAGAGTGTAACTGTTGAGACTCAGCAAGTGAGTCAATATGGGCAATTTTAGATTCAATAGATAGAAGTCGTAAGCATTTGACCTCTCTCACTGGTCTAATCCAGTCAATGATCTGTTTCTTTAGCTGTTTAAGCCTATATGCAAATCTAGTTGCAGGAGAGAGAGAGGTGCAAATGTTGACAGATCTGGACCAAGAGGATTCAATGTGAGTGCTAAAACCTTCAAAGTGAAGCCAGGATTTGTAGAATTTAAATGAGGTGGGATCCCAGTCAGGTGGGATAGTATTGAGAGAGATGGGTATATGGTCAGATACGACTCTAGCCAGACCTAGGCAGATGGAGTTGGGGTAATGTTTTGCCCAGTCACTGGATACAAGGAATCTGTCCAATTTAACCATAGATGGGGGAACTTGCATGTTGGACCAAGTGAATTTAGAATTATTAGGTGAAAAGTCCACCATGAAATGCTTATCAATGAAGGCATTAAAGTGTCTCATGTCAGCGGTGATGTTGTGCCTAGAGGAATGTTCATGTGAGAATCTAGTGAGATTAAAATCCCCACCAATGACCTAGTGAGAGTTCACTTTTGAGCTTAAAGAATCTAATTCCTCAAGGAACGTATTTTTCAGAGTTGGATTACAAGGCCTATATATCCCTGTAAGCCACAATCAAGGCCATCAGCCAAAGATGTAAAATTAAGGGAGAGGCAATAAGTGGTGGGGATAGAGTTCAACAGTGTTAGAAATCTGTCATTCCACCCAATGAGGAGACCCCCAGAGGCCCCCGATGAAGGGATAAAAGCCCACTGGTTTAATATGCCTCCTCCTAACCATCGAAGAGTATAGTTAGTAAAAGACGCAACTTTAGTCTCCCTAATGATAATGATATTACATTTGTTAACTTTAACAAAGCTACTAATGACAAGTTTTTTGCCACTGGAACCCAAGCCCCTAATATTCCATGCTGAAATTATCATTAATTGATAGGAGAGAGATAAAGAGAAGCAAAGTTCTCAGTTAAGTTATGATTTATATTTAAATCAATGCGGGACAGTCCTTGCTCCGTTCTAACAGAGTTAAGAAAATTCTTAGCCTCTTCAGTGAACTGAAGGGAAATACCAATATTATCACAGAAAGTAATAAACTGATTATAGGAGTCCCAATTAAGAGTATCCTCCAGAAAGATATCAGAGCTATCCTCAGAGGCAGCTAAAGGAGAATTAGATAATACTGACCCAGAATGTGATGGGTCAGAATCTAGCATGTCATTTAAGGAAGTAGAAGCAGTAGAAGTACCAGGGGGATGCATGGGGGTTGGTGGCTGGGTTTCTGAAGAAACCTCAGAGGGGCCATTCAAGTCATCTTTCTCCAAACAATCAAATACAGCCAAGACCTTCTTGAATTTAGCCATGGAAAGATTGCGAGCCATAATTTCTGCCGTCACAAACTTAGAAGTTTCGTCACCCATACAGTGAGACTCAGATGATGGGGAGAGGGAGTGTGGGTGGACTGGTAAGTCATGTTCAGCCTCTACAATAGGTGTTGGAGTGGGTAGAATGCCTGTAGAGTTAGCAGAGGGACAGAAAGCAGGGTTGATGGGTCTCTTCCAAATGTTTTTGCCTCCCCTAGAGGTCTTGTTTCCTTTACCACCTCTCCAACCCCTGTTTGTCTTAAAAGATTTGCGGTTAGGTTGAAGACTCATGGAGCCAGAGGCAGAGGGAGAAGAGGTTGTAGGACAAGCAGGGAAGGGACCCGTGGGAGCAGGAGAGGATGTAGGGATAGGGGCACATAGGTCCCAGCTTCTCCGGTATTTGATGGGGTAAACATGGTTGCCAAAAGCAAAAAAAACGACAATTAGGGATTTCCTTGCCAGGGTGAATCTTTACTCTAAGTCTGGAGTAACCCAGAAACTTAGTCGAATCCACGGAGAGGTCTACTTCCAACAGCTCAGCAAAACCAGAGATCTTGTGGTGGAAGACATCAATGTTCCAAAGGTGATGCGGAATACCCTCAAGATGGAGTCATACCCCCACTTCCTTCAAAGTTAGGACAACGCTAGAGTTCGGGGACCAGGGAATAAAGGAAGCGGAGATCGTTTGCAGAGATGCTCCAAATTGTTTAAGATAGTCATTTCTTATCGTGGGAGAAGGGAATACTAGTAAATACTTTCCAGGAGAGAATAACTGCACCTCCACCTCGGAGGAGCAGGGTCAGAAGGTCCTAATATGGTCAACTAAGGTTTCCTTAGTAAGTTGTGGGGAATAGGATGTAACAATGGCACTTCGCGAGAGTACCAAGAGGTGGTCACAAACCGCAGCAGAGGGAGGCAAGATGGTCGAAAAATGCGGTGATAGACCAGCCATGTCAGGAGGCCCAGAGTAGGTGGCGTGAAGTGCTTGGACAAATTTACGGATAGCCACAGAGTGATCAGAAGATTTGCATCTAAAAAAAAGCCCAGCAAACTTGCATTTCTTGGCCTGATGGCCACGGAGGCCATAGGAAAAACATCTACCAGAAATATGACAGAAACGTACCAATGGAGAGACGAGCTTCTTCTAAGAAACAACCTGCCAGTCGCCCAAAGAGAGAGGAGAGGGAGATGGGTAAGGTCGCGATTCCAACTCAGAAAAACTAGAAGAGCTAGTGATAAGGGGGTGAGTCGGGGAGGAAAGAACAGAGAACCTATTGGAAAGGCAACTGGAGCGTCTCGTAGAAGGGGAATGGGCGGGAGACGAAGGAGAGTAATTGCAATTGTCAGACCAAATCTTTGCGCCAGGGATTTTACCCGTTTCGCACGTAACCCCATTGGCGGGAAATAAGGTGTCCTCCGATAATAAAGAATGCGGAGGAATGTTTGAAAAGTGGGAGAGAGGGATGCTGCAAGCCTTAATGGCAGAGTCGGCGTGACCGTCCTGGGAAAGGTTGCGTGTACACGACAAAAGAGGAGTCATGTAATCAGCACTGGGGTTGAGATTAGGCTCTCTCCTAATCGCATTATTAGCTGTATGAGGAAGTTGACTGATAACGTGTGGATTAATTAACACAGGTGGCGTGTAACTCGTGTAAGACCACACGGAAGACTAGGCGTTGCCAGGCATCGTGGTGTCGTTGTCAGACCCTCAGGAGTCCACCCAAGAAAAGAACCAACGGGAAAAGGGAGAATCGCCGATCGGGTGGTCGACGGCTGGACCTTGCGATAGCGCCGACGTCAAGGGCAGCACCGACCAGGGGACGGTCGGGGAATGGGGGTTTAATCGATCATGGGACCAGCTCAAAGGGTGATCTGACTCAGAGGAGTCAAGAAGGGAAAAAATAGAACTGTTCTTCTCCTTCGGATCAAAATCACAAGCGTTCTACTAGAAGCAGAACACGAATCAAATTGCTGATCAGGGCATTAATCATTCCAAAAAGCATGATACGAGTAAACAAATGTAAAGGAAGTATTAGACCTAAACAAAGTAATGTCAAAATCCAGTGTCATATTTAAAGCACATACAGAAAGGAAATGCCACCAACAAGAAGAAAGGCAGGACTGGATAAAAAGCTGATCGAGCACCAGATCCAACCGATTTGTTGGGGACAGCCCAAGTCAAATCATATCTGATTCAAAATGGAACAAAGCGAAACAACCTCGCCCAAGCCAGGCAAAACAAGGAGCCCTTTATCATTCCTCCCCACCCAAACGTTCCGAGAAGGAACCTGGTGAGGGAGATGAAGAAGCGGCACACGAGGAAGAACCTCTCTTCCCAAGGGTGCGTACCTGAGTGCGGGAAGAGGGGATAGCGTGAGAAGACTTGGTCTGCCTGAGCGGCAGTCGGAGGGGAACCTCCTCATCAGAAGAGTCATCTTCGACTAGGCGCCTCTTGAAAGCTAGTCAGTCGAAATCGGTCGCCTTGTGGAGCAAAGCGCGGTGGCTACAGGATGATCTGCGGCGACGCGAGGGTTTCAGGCCTCTCAGAGCGCATTTGTCTTGAAGATTGAGGTGGTTGTGATAATGTTATAAAGTTGTTTTGAGGGAAGTCCTCATTCTTTATGAATCATTTCTCCTTAACTTTATATTTAGTGCATATATTTATCATGCAACAGACAACACATTCGTTGTGTCACTTTTTAAAAAAAGCCTTTTTAGTTTGTTGCTGTGCAGGACAACTGTATTGGACCCCAAAATAAAACAGATTAATTTTTTTTTTTAAATTTATTAATTCAACATTAATATTTTTTAATTTTATGTTTCTATTATTCTATATTAAAATGGGCCTCAATCAGAAAAGAAAGAGAAAAAAAGGCCCTGCTTTCACCATTGGCGCCGATGATTCCGGCAGAAAGCAGATTTTCGGCGTCAATAGTTTGGCATTTCAATAAGAAGTGCTTATACGTTGTTTGCATATGGATATTGAGTTATCGAGGTCTTTCTTCTTATATTGTATGCCAACAATTGTATATACAAATATGCGTTCGTCACTGACCTATATATCTACAATTCAGTAGTAATGGTATATAACTGTAATGTGAAAAGAATCGCCATAACAATGGTTAATGAATACTGAAGCTATGCGTGCTTCTCGTTACAGAATAATAAAGAATGGTCTTGACTCTTGAGGAGTAGTGCTGCTTAAAATTAGTTGCTTTTTCTCTGGAAATCCCTGTAACGTCGCTTTTTCCAGCCTCCCCAGAGTTTGTTTAGGAATGTCAGATTCTTTTCCACTATTCCAAGAACTTATTTCCCGATCTGCCCTCGAGCCTCTCAAAAGCCCTAATACAGAAGGAAAGCCCTTCCCCGTCTGCACTGTTGTCATCATTGTTGAGAGTAGTAGTGGATGCTGCCAACAAAAGATATCTCGTCAACCATCAACGAGTGAAAACCAAAGATTTTTATGGAACATTGCGATACTTATGTTATAGATGGAATCATGAATGGAGGGGCACAGGGGCCTCCTTCTTCTCCGTCGCCGTCGCACCAGACTCCAGTCATCGTTGCCCCTTCAAGCCAGTCGCCGTCGCCCTTTTGTCGGGAGTTCCCCTGGCGGCCACTACTTCTCTTGTTCGTTGCCACACGCTTGCATGCACGCCTTCGCGGATTAGGGCTTGGAGTTGGAGAGGAGAACGATGCCAATTAAGCAACTGGTGGGAGGTGGGTTGGGGAGAATGAAATTGCTGAGGGGTAGATTTTGTAGATAATGGTGGACAAATTACGTCATTTGAGAAATTTGCGAGAACATTGTCGTCCTTTTACCTGACGAGCAACGCAGGTTTGCTTCTGTTATTTGGGATTCTCCGGTTCAAACTTTGTAGTGGCTTCTGTTGGATTTTTTCCTTTTTAGAATTGATTTTACAAATGACGTGGGGATACAATAATTTAAACTCATCCATTGAGGGACCCAAGGCAAAATGGAGCTAAATGTGAAGTTGCCGTTCTCACCCTTAGTCAGAATGAAGAAAAGAATCTTTGACTGGTTAGTAATGATCAGTGACGAGTGGTAAGACCGATAATCCGATATGCCGTTTTAATGGACTTCAGTCGCCACAGACTACAAAATTCCATCTCACCCTCTGTGTGATTTTGTCAAGATGATAATATACATATTAGTATCCTGGAATCCACAAAAAGAAAGCTGGTAGCTAGCTAGTCAGCTGTTCTTATACTCCAGTGCAAGTTGCAGGAATCCATGAGCGCGTATGGGGGAAAGTAGGCCTATCTGGTCCACTTGTACGTGTTAAAATCTTGTAAAAGATTTCAAGGAATTTCATCTACGAGCAACTTTTCTGAAGATGGAGAAGAGAAGAAGAGACTATAAAACATATATATCCACCAACTGGATGTCCACTACATGCCTAACTTTCATGCCTTGTTCACACACCGTTCCCCAATAACCTTCGGCAATTCAATGGGAACCCACTTCAACAAGAACTTGCTGCTTTCTGATCAGCTATATATAGGTGTCTTCCCTCAGTCCTCTTCTTCACAGCTTTGCAGGGTAGAAATTAACTCAAGATTTAGCTTGCAGCTGGGATGGGGTATGCATGGAGGGAAGTGGTCCTTGTTTTTCTCATGCTTGCTTCCTCTAGTCTGTCAGTGGAGAGTGGCAGATACGCAAGGAAGGATCTCGGTTTCGCAATTGGACGTGGGATTGGTATTGGAGTTGGTAAAGGAGGAATCACTATTTCGAGATCCCACTCCAAGTCCAAATCTCGCTCCGGTCCCGTCTCAGCATCGGGCTCCGGTTCCGGCTCGGGAACTGGCCGTGTCGGAGCTGGCGTCGGTGTCGGTGTTGGCGTCTGTGTTGAAGTGGGGAAAGGTGGTGTGCATGTGAGAGGTGGTGCCGGAGTCGGCGTCGGTGTGAAAGGTAGTGGTTCCGGTTCGGGCTCCGGCTCAGGTTCAGCTTCATGCTCGCGGTCGGGTTCCAGTGCTGGTTCCGGTGCGGGTTCATCTACCGGCTCGGGTAGCTCAAGTGCCGGTTCGAAAGCCGGCTCGTCTGTCCGAGGTGCCGGTTCAGGTGCAGGTTCGTCTGCTCGCTCTGGTGGTTCAGGTCGTGGTTCATCCGCAGGGTCCGGGTCCGGGTCAGGGGCTGGCTCAGGGTCCGGTCGGGGTTAACTAAAGGATGGTCTAAGAGTTAAGATAACAAATATAGAGTCAAAGGTAATAATACTTTCTCCATAAAGAATGGAGAATTGGAGAAGATAAGAGAGGACGGTGTAAACTTAAAACATATTAGAAGCTTTGCTGTAGCAATGAAAATAAGCGGAACATAAGAACAAAATGGTTCTGATTTACTTTATTGCATTTTATATAAACTCGTCAGAGGACATATCTGCCCACATGAAATCCTTCTCTATCAAATTTCAGGTAAAAAAAACATGACAAATCACAGAAATTTTATTGTGGGTGTGTCAGCCATATAAAAAACTATGGATGGACTTTTCATACATGCCACGTGTCCTTTAAGGTAGTATGTCATGGGCCAGTATACTTCTGCACTGCTTCCTAATATATCTTTTCTCACCCGCGTTAATATTGTTCCATGGAATGCAACCTTCGAGAACACATGCCATACATCTACGACTCACCTATGGTTTTTCTATGAGTGATCCACTTATAGTATTGTTTTCCAAGAAAGCTCGCAAACACACACACATATATATATAATATTATATAATATTATAATATAATAATAATAATAATAATTTTTTCTTATTCCTTTGATTTTATAATTATTAGAATTTAAAAAAACTCAAAAGTTTCATTTGTTTACAAGTTTTTACTATTTAAATGGTAGTTCTAACTTTGAAACGATAAAAAAGTTACAAAACTTAAAAAACAATCGAACGAGTTTTAGATATTCTTTTCGTTTTTTTCTTAATTTTCCCTTAATGTTTATTTTGTTATTTTATTAATTTTCAAGAAATTTAAATTTAAAAAATTAATGCTAACATGTTGAGAAGATCAGTAATCTATGACAATTTGATAAAAAGGTTGCATGCATTTTTCCAAAAAATTGTCATTTTCAATGTAACTTATAAGCATTTAATTCATTATTGAAGTTTCACAATCACTTGATTTTGATTGACATACATTTAAAAAATAAATAAATCATATCAAATGGTTTATAATTTCAATTCATTTATTGTATCGGGAGGGAAAAAAACTGATCATTAGATCTTTACCCTTAAAATATAATTAGGATTTTGAAAATGCCCAAGTATTATGCTCTTCAGTCTACATGATAATTCTGTATTTCAAAGTTTATCTTTTCTTACTCGTTTTCATTAAAGTGTGTCGATCGAATGTACTTTCATTGTACAACTGTAGTCTGATTAGGATTCTGAAACAATTTGAGAGTTAAATTTTAATATTTTCCTTTCTTCCCATTTTTATCTTAGTTGATTTTTTATCACTAGGATTTAGTAGAGTTGATTTTTTCCGTGATTCATGCTTTTGTTGTTCCTAGCATAGTTAACTATTTAATCATTAGTATCTTAAAAAACCAAACACAAAACTACAGACATGTTATTTATTTACGGAAAATTTCTGATGATAAAACTTGAAGAAAACATACATCGTAATTGGCAGCATAATTGGGATATGCATTATCATGAATTTATATGTCAAGAACATTAGGGATTTGTCAAACCAAATGTCCACAGGTGATGGCAGGATTTGAGATCATGTGATTGATCAAAGTAATAGAAAACATGTCTAGATTGATGATGAATTACCTCGCTTTGGTGTTAAACTTGGGTTGGTCCGTTTGAAGTATGCCTAAGTAATAGATTTAATTACAAGAAGACACATTACAACAAGATAAAACTGTATGAGGATATGGTTGTCAGTTTGGCTATCTATGAAGGACAAAAATGAAACAAAAAGAATCATAAATGTGAGTTTTATTACTTTGTCTCTAATCTTCTAGGATCCTCTACTTCATTCTACTCCTTTCATAATTATGACACTTTTTTGCATATATCTAATGCAAGAAGCTACACGAAGTTGGAACCTTATGATGCTTAAAATCAATTATAAATAGAGCTCCTACCTTTAACCAAGCAAGTAAATCGTAAGTGCAAGTTGTGACTGTTAATCAGAATGTGTTGTTATATCATGAGTGACATTTTATAATGCCAAAACGCCTACGATGTTAATTATACAAATGACGATTATAGGGTCATAAATCTATTGAATGCTCGTCAAGTTTGTCATATTCATAATTACATTCGGTTGTTATATTTTTGAATTTTCTATTATAATTTAAATTTCATATAAATCAAAATATAACATGTCTCCATGAGTATTAGTATGACAACCTTATTCTATGATAATTTAATAAATAAACTAGATGTCTAATAATGAAATATATTGGTATATAATGATCAAATAAAAAATGTTCACAATAGTAAGATAACCTTAATCCCAAAATTTATTAGAAATAATGATAAATATAAAGAACACTTTTTCATACACTCTCGTCCTATTATTTTTTATTTTTTTTATTAGAAAAAACTCTACACCAATGAAATTATTTGTGCCTTTTGCATCTTCCATGCACTTATAGAAGTAATAGATGTCAATTATAGACGTAGAGACAACACCACAAATGGAGAAATAAAAATGTTGAAAACTCTAAAGTTTCAACTAAAGAATGATATCATTTCTTTAGATATTTTTGGATCTTGTCACTGCAACTTTGTAACTAGATCATGTGTTGCTTTTTGGATGTACCTTATCATGTGAATTTTATGGATGTCATATATAATATAGCAATATGATAATATCATGTGATATTTTTGGATGTTATTGCTACACAAGTTTATATGTAATAATATAATATAAAATGATTGATTATATTTGCAGCTTTATAAAAAATGAGACGAAATTGTCGTCACCTAAAACATGATGTTGTATAAATTAAATTGATGAAGGAATTTTTGTCACTTAATATCTTATATTTGTCTTTGTAAGTTGGTGATGAAATCTCCATCGTTATCTGTAGTTCTACATGATCGAAATTGAAAATGTTAACGTGTCACGTGAGGATTGTTAAGAGAAAGCTGACAATTCATATATAAGGTGACAAAATTTTTATCGTTTATATAAGCATGGAGTGAAAACTCTTTCAAACCTCATTAGTAATTGAGTTTCCATGACCACTAACTATTGTTGATTCTTGTATTCCTAATAACACAAGCATGACTTGGTTTTCATCACTAAGAATAATAGGTGATGGATCACCTCCAATTGCTAAGGAAAAATCCTATCATCGTTCCACAAGACATTTCGCTGTAGTGGTGTTTCCTCCATTGGTGATGTAACATCAGGACCTGATTATTCATTTTTATATAATAAACCATGTATTATTTGTAATATTGTGTTTAATGGTTTATTAATGGATAATCGGTTGTTTCTTGGTTGTGTGTGATTGTGGGTGGTTTTCTGTGCATCTGGTTGTGATCTGGGACCAATTTGGAGTCTGATTGGAGGATGCACAGTTGTCTTGGTTTGTGTGCCATTCTTTTCTCTTTTCTTTTCTTTCTTTTTTCTTTTCCTTTCCGGGAGCCCCACCTTCCGCCACCTTCCCCTGTTTTCTTCTTCTTCCTCTTCTTCCTCCCATGACGCTGCCGACGGAGGCCCGTGCCCCCCATCTCGTCCGACGGGATGGGTGGGCGGCGTCTTGTGGGAAGGAATGGGGATAAGAGGGGGAGGCCATGGCGGAGCGGAGGAGGTGGTGTGCTGCGCAACGGAGAAGAAGGAAAGAAAAGGGG
>JAMKQA010047420.1:0-14720 GCA_024699735.1 Posidonia australis | reverse complement strand
AAAGGAATGGGCTGTGGAGATAAATGGATCACATGGATCAAAATTTGCATCTCCTACGTTAAGTACTCTATCTTAATTAATGGCTCCCCTCGGGGATATTTCCAGGCTACCAATGGGTTAAGACAAGGTGATCCATTTTCCCCATTATTGTTTATTGTGGTTACACATGTGTTGAATCGGATGCTTTCCCTTGCAATTGAAAACGATTTACTATCTGGAATTCAGTTACCTAATGGTGGCCCTAATGTACTCAATATTCAATATGCAGATGATACAATCCTTTTTTTGTCTACTAAGGAAGATAATATTGTGAACATCAAGAGAATTCTATGCTGCTTTCAGTCCTGTTCTAGACTCAAAATTAATTTTAATAAATCATCAATCACTGCTTTGGAGGTCTCTAAGGACTTCACTAACAGGGCTTCTCAAATTTTGGGATGCAGTATTGATAAGCTACCTATTAAATACTTAGGTCTGCCTTTACACTTCAGGAGGCCTAACTATCAGGATTGGTCCCCAATAATAGAAAAAATCACTAGAAGATTATCAAATTGGAAAGCCAAGCTACTTTCTTTGGGGGGGAGACTCACGTTAGTAAATTCTGTCCTATCAGCCATTCCCACTTACTACCTTTCGGTCCTACATATTCCTAGAAATGTTATCAAAGAAATAGATAAGATTAGAAGCAGATTCCTGTGGAATGCTGCTCCCACTAATGCAATCCACCATCTAGTGAAATGGAAAACAATTACTAGATCAAAGAAACAAAAAGGATGGGGCATCATTAACCTAGAGAATTTCAACCTGGCCATGAAATGTAAGTTGCTTTGGCAACTACTATCTACCACATACTCACGGAAATGGAAAGATGTAGTAATAGCAAAATACTATGCAAGGAATGGCTCAGGGGCTATCCTAAATATATCAAATGGTAGAGCCTCTCCTTTATGGATAGAACTCAAAAATTGTTTTGCCATTGTCAATACCTTTTCTGATTTTCAAGCGCATAATGGTAGAGATACCTTGTTTTGGGAAAACAAGTGATGGAATGGTGAAAAGTTGAGAACTCTAATACCCGATTTATATCAATTGGCTAGATTTAAAAAAGCCTCTGTCTTTAAAACCTTGGGTTTGCATGTTGTTGATCCGGATTCTCTTTTTATTGAACCTCTGACAACAAAGAATATTGAGTCACTACATGATCAAGTGGATACCTTAACATGCATACTAAGCACTACTACACTTACAAATGCACAAGATTCAATACTTGGAAACCCACCAGCAATACATTCACTGTAAAATCATGTTATGAAATGCTTAATGATGGTGGGCACCACTTTAAATTTATGCATGAAATTTGAGATTGTTGGGTGCCATTGAAAATTAAATTATTTACCTGGTTAGCTTTGTCCAATAGAATCCTAACTAAGGACAATCTAATGAAAAAGGGCTGGTATGGGAATGAATGTTGTGTACTCTGTACAAATTGCAATGAATCAGTGAAGCATATATTCCTGTTATGTCCTTTTGTGCAATCTATTTGGAATTCATTTACTGTTGGAAATATATACCCCGTCTTCACTTCTGTTGTAGACTTTTTTACTGTTCCTCCTGTGTTGAAGTTTTCTACTACATTAACTGGGGCCCATACTTTTGTTCAAGTTGTTCTCTGACTTGTATGGTAAGAGAGAAACAACAGGATATTTAGGGGTTTATGCAAGAACCAATACATGATTATCGGTGATATTTCTGTTTTGTTTCATTGTTGGATAGCTTCTCTGGCTACAGATTTTGAAAAAGATGAAAATATTAGGGCAATCTCTTTTTTTCAACAAAGCAGTGGCTTAGCTCAGAGTAACATACCACCCACCAATACCTTCAATGAGATGGAGTGTGACACTGGTACTCCTGCTCTTCCATCTCGTGATTAACCGCTGGTTGATTGATTTCCTTTGTTGATTTTGGCAGCTTACTGTGGCTGGGTTTCTTTTTGGCTATCAAAAAAAAATTGTACCATTTTTGAAGGTCACCTACTGTGTGACGAGTATTTCTCATTGTAATATTTTTTGGGACTATACTTTGAAAGACTGATATTGACACTCTTATAAATTAATAATATCACCTACCGTTAACAAAAAAAACAAATATCTATGTAGTAATTGAGGAAAAAATTATTAATGTTTATATTTTAATTATTACAGGCTACTAAACTATGCAGGGAATCTACAGTTGTAGAGTGGTGGACTACATCCCACACTAGTAGGTCTGAGCATGTTTGACCAATCCAAACTGCGAAGGATGAACTTGTAAATAATCAAGGTTATAATTAAAGTTACTTTAATAATATACACTTATATTTTATATTATCTTTAACTAACTTCTTGAATTTATTTATACAGGATAAGTACACCTTCTTATACCAAGAAAAATATGGAGATAATAATGTCGATGAACATCCAACCTTTGACAAAAAACTTTAAAAGCAAGTTTCAATAGAAAAGATTGTAGGTAGTTTATCAAGAAAGCAATGCTTAAATGGTTTAGATCCATACTACTCAAAAAATACGACTATTGGTTCTTCTGCGACTTCTACTAGATAGTATCGTCTTACACTTCAGGCTTCTGCTTCATTTGATTCGGAATACTTCAGTTCTCAGTTGTCATATATGGCGACTACATTAGAGGGTTTCAAAGCCAACATACGCTCAAAAATAAAGAATGAAATAAGAACTGAAGTAAAGAATGAAATAAGAAATGAAATAATACTTTGGATGATCGAATTGTAAAGTAAGGTTTTATTTAGTTTTAAAATTTTTGATATACATAAATTGTCATGTTGAATTCAATATTATAATATAATCATTATCCATTAAAGTATATTTTAAGTTTGTTTTTTTATAATCAGAAAATATAAGGACAAGCAAGAAATTGATTGGCAAGTAATGATGAGGAGGATTACGAGAAGTATACACGACGTCGTCGCTCCATCTATGTATCATTTCCAAAAGGTAAAGGAAAGTAAGTTGATTCTAAAAGAAGGTGATATGTAAAATATCGTTTTGACTTATATTATATCTAATGACTTGTATTAAGGCATTTCAGTGTTGTATTAGCTACTTGTTTATAAAAACTTCGAATGTGTAAAATCTTATATTGTATGATCAATTGAAACTTTTTTTTATAAAATTTGTATATGTACAATATATGTGTAATTTAATATACATATGAATGTATTTGAATGTTATTTTACCAGATATATGAATCTAAATCTAAATTTTAACAGATTCAATTTTACAATGTATTGTTTTTTTGTTTTTTACAACCCAGTATTTACGAGGACATGACGAAGACATGTCCTCGCTATGTACTCAGTAAACGTAGTACTTGCCGAGTATTTAATGAACACATAGCAAGCCAATTGCGAGGGTGTATCGTCATTTCCTTGCCATTTCTTCGCTATTTCCTCATTGATACAGGAACGACTATACAATCTTATCATATTTAGCGAACACTTGTCGAGTATATTACGATGGTACATCAAAGATATAGCGAAGACATTACAAGGAAATTCCTGGTAATACCCTCGCTAATATTTAACGAGCACATTACGAAGATATGTCCTTGCAGTATTTATTTAATGAGTTATTTATTTCTGAACATATATAGTCCTCGCTAACTCCTCATTAAATTCTTTAACGATGACTCCACAACCACTGTGTGAGGACATTATTCCTCTTAAAATCCTATTTTCCTTGTAGTGTCAAAGTCATACTTTGTTGTTTCTTTTTTTATACAAAATGATGTGTTAAGAAAAAAATATTGCTACTATTATCTTTGAAACGTAGCTTTTGTAATCAAGATCACAACCATACTTTATCGTTTCCTTTTCTCTATACAGAATGATGTATTAAGGAAAAAAATGTTGCTACTATTGACTTTGCAACGTAACTTTTGTAGTTAAAATCAAAATCATACCTTATTGTTTCTTTTTTTAATATACAGAATGATGTATTAAAGAAAAAATGTTACTACTATTAACTTTGAAATGCAACTTTTATGATCAAAATCAAAGTCATCTTATTTCTTTTTTCCATACAGAATGATGTATTAAGAGAGAAATATATGTTACTAACATGTTAATGTTATGCTATTTTAACTTTGAAACGCAACTTTTGTGATCAAGATCAAAATCACACCTTGTTGTTTCTTTTTTTTTATACAAAATGATATATTAAGGTAGAAATATTGCTACTATGACTTTAAAACGCAACTTTTATGATCGAGATCAGAACCATATCTTGTTGAGTCTTTCTTTTTCTATACAGAATGATGTATTAAGGAAGAAATCAACTCTACTCTTAACTACATGTTTTTATTTGCAATGATTGTATATTAATTGAAGTATTATATAATCATGTTATATTGTTGAACCGTACATGTTGATTGTAGCATTATGTAATCATGTATCTTAATTACAACTTTCACTAATTATAAATGAAAAGTATTGTTAAATCATATTTTGATGAATATTTACATCGAAAATCAAAAATATGACCAAATCTACAAGCCTTTTGAATAACTCGATTTTAAGTACCAACATGCTTTAATATAACTAGAATCAAATGATATGACTTGATTCATGGTTCTTGTCAGAATCAAATCAAACTATATACATTCCTATTGTACAGTACATAACTATTACTTTAATTGAAATATTACACGTAACCATTGTTTCAGTCAAGAGATAAAAAAAAAAAAAGCGGATTACAGCTTCCTCGATTACAGTCAACCGTACACTGAGTTATTGCTTCGAATATTCTAATTTGAATAGTTTACAAGGGAAATAAGAGATTGATGAAATTGATAAACCTTGCATCAAAAATAAAATTGATAAACATTGGTACCTAAGGATGACAATTCACAGCATCACCGTTTTGACTTTCTAATGACTGTGTTTCATGATACAATTCACAACATAAAAGCTTACAACATTAATATAGTTTATAAAGAGCTCATGCTTCAAATGTGAAACTTAAATTACACGAACCTAGAAGAGATAGGTCGGCGAATAATCAATCTCCAAGCACATTTCATTGATCGAACATGCCCTTAATAAAAACAAAAAAAAGGTCCCATCAGCCACCGACAAGATTAAAAAGAAATCTAGGCAATAGATTATTACATGGTGATAGTCATTTCAATAGAAAAGAAATTTTATTTGTCAGAATAAAGATTGCCTACATTCAAGGCTACCAGATTCGTCAAGCTGTTCATGTAGAATGGATTGATCACTGGCAACCACTCCACCTAGCCCAATCTACAAACTGCATTCCACCATATATGTTGTTTGAAAACCTAGTGCCAACTGTGAATCCCATGGCAATCAGAGGAACGCGTTTGGCAACAGAAGATCCCTCGACTACACGCTCCAGTCCGTTGATGATCTGATATCTCGTGTTAGAAGATACCCCTAGAAAGACGCCTGAAAATCAAAGGAGTCTATCCATTAGAGAGTGACTATTGGCGACTCCAATAAATTAAAGCAGAGCAACAACATATTAAAGACAATTGGAACCCAAAAAGAATCAAACAAAAGTCCTACATCGATGAAATCCTAGACATTTGTAATTGCTTATGGACTACAATTAAAATGCTATACCAATTCTAGCCATGCTAAACGACAAATTGTTGAAACTTGAAGACTTGGTTATTGAACCTAGATTATTTAAATAGCTTTACTCTAGTTTTTATTGACCTAGATGCATGCTATATATCATGTTATTCTTTCTTTTCTCCCTTTTTTTGGTTTACATACACAAAATTGCAGTCAAAAGGGATAGAGCTAGTAAGATTTCAAGTTGTTTTAAATTCTAGCCAAGTTAAATGAAGAATGGTTGAATCTTGAAAACTTGGTTATTGAACCAGGATTATTTAAATAGCTTTATTCTAGTTTTTATTGACCTAGATGCATGCTATATATCAAGTAATTCTTTCTTTATTCCCTTTTTTTTACATACACAAAAATGCAATCAAAAGGGATAGAACGGGTAAGATTTCAAGTTGTTTTAAACTTTTAGCAGTGGTATCAACCATGGCTGGTCTTCTCATCTTGCACCCTTTTCAGGTTGAACAATCTACAATAATGAAATTACTATAACCTATATATACATTACAATAATGAAATTACTATAACCATTTGTTCTTTTAGAACCACTTAAGGATTAAACTTTCAAATAAAAACCTTTATGGATTTCTCTTTTAGTGATTTTTTTTAACCATAACATCCCAAATATAGTCCACATTGTTTAGAAAAATTAAGTGGAAATAACTAAAAATCATGAACATCTACAATATCAGCTTCAGCTTAAATACTTTAAACTTGATTGTTGGATCTGTGTTATTATGGATCAATTAGACCTAGGTCATTATAAACAATATTAGGAGTCAAGATCAATTAGAAATGTGGGAACTAAATGTTACATTCAAAAAAATAGAAGTCACCTTTGATTTCCTATATCGCCCAACTATGATCGTTGACTCCAACGAAAACATTAGGCATTTAAATGAGAGATATTGTAGCACCTTAGATTGTGATCCCATATTTCTTAGAAAAATAAATAGACAAGGTTAAATAAAGATTAATGTCAACTTCACCATAAGTATTTTAAACTCTATTATTAGGTCTAAAATTTTTATGAGCTGGTTGATGTTGATCTTTATTTAGCTATGTCTATTTCTTTTTCTAAGTAATATGGAATTAAACCTAAGGTGTTGCATTAACTATCATGCATCTCACTGCAATAAAATAATTATACTAACGCACCAACTGTGAGTTTCTAGTTTCAAAAAAAATTCAACTAATGAGAAACTCTGACGATGTTGCTCAATTGGTTTTTTTCCCTGAACAAGTGATCCATACACACTACATGAACAAAGAGACGATCAGGTGACTCAAGTTGGGCGAGCAGTCTGCATCAAGGGCTGTCAAGCCGGCAATCACGGGATTAACAACACTGATGCAGGTGCAGAGATGTTATTTGATTGTGCCTAGTAATTTATGTCTTAAATTTAAGATGGTAGGATTCACATACCAGGACAAGGTCAATGACTGATCATTTGCTCAGAAAATAATACTAGGATTCACTATGTTAAACACATTAAAATCATTATCAACAAACCAAAAGTTCCACAAAATATTAAAAACAACACAAACTGAAAATTAGAAATAAGAGGAAGGGAGCTTCTCAAATGTATATTCAATTGTGATGCTCAGTTATATCAACTATATATATATATATATATATATATATTTCAAGCAACATACCCCAGAGAGCAGCACTTTTCACAAGTGGTGGTACAGGTATATCTTCTTCCGATTTCCTGACATTCCTGCACATGCAAATAATGACCGGCATATAAACAGAATCAGACAAGAACCAATTATGTATCAAAAGGGAAAGTGATAAATTTGATATTTTGAGACCTCAAGCCAATTCATTAAATTACACTGCAGAAAAAATGTTTATTCTTTGGAAAAACTTTTACAAAGCTAAAATCAATGTGGGGGGAAATAAAAAGTATAATTTGCATTTTGTTATGTACAACATTTTGGATGTCCAAAGCTAAAATCACATGTCACACATGCCAAAAATTAAATCTATCTATAGACATACAGATTCAACAAGAATTACTGGACAGTAAAAAGAATTAAGCTCTAATTTTTACAACAAAGGGAAAGAGAGAATAATCCCTGATGTTTATCAACAGAATAAGATGCAAAATCCCTTCTACCCATCACTTGTATAACTCTAAGCCTGTGAATAGCCTGGTGGGATGCCAAGAAACAAGAAGACCAGACCGATTGTTTCTAAAGAAATTATGTCCATCCTAAAAGGTTAGGATTATTCTATCAATATCCCTACCCTACCCTTGCATGACTGAACTGAAAAATTAAGCAAGATGTGAACCAGGCAGCAGTGACAAGTATAGAATGACTGTCTAGCATATGCATGTCTTCTCTACATTTGTGAAGCTTTTACAGGATCTAATTGGTACATTAAACGTTCATCATCAACACTTGTAATTTCATAGAACTGTTAAGCACATTATTGTTACATATTTTATTCTCAAATTTAACTTTTTTTTTATATCAATAAATCTGGTCAAGGTGTTTTGTGCAGTTTTACATTCTGAGCTCTCATAAACAATTTTAGATAAAAGGAGAAACAGAAGAGGAAGAAAGGTGAAACGGAGCAAGCAATCAAGAAATTATAATCCTATTAAGATTCAATCAATTAATATAGAAAATTGTAAATTATAGTCAGGATGGGAATAAAATATTCAATATCCAAGACTCAAAATGTCAAATTGTGTTATCTACCTTGGTATCAAATTTAAGTGTTACAAAAGATATAGGATAACAAGATAAAGAAAATGGAGAAAAACTAGCAACATCTGAGATTACAGAAAAGTAAATTTGTGCCAGGAAACACTGCTACAAGCAAATCTACACTCCAATTGAAGGAAAACTTCTCCTGAAGTGATTGAGACTCTGAAATCTTCGACAATATTGTTGCCAACTTTTGTAATTTAAATCGGATTTGTCTTCGAGCATTAGAGAACAAATGTAAATATATAAATAGACAGTAGTGCTTGTCTTTTCAATGTCTTGTATAATCTCAGATTGTGAGCAGAAAGAAGTCTAGAGTTCCTTTATTTCAATATTCTTTTATTCCAATTATGACTTGTACTTCTGTTCCTTTTTCTATTTGTTTATTTCCTTTCATAAAGGCATGATGATTTAGTTGGTTCTTTTTTTTCCTTTCTCTTATACTTCATATTATGATCATATATGTTAAACTAGTACAATATTGATTTTTGATTGTGTTACTAAACTTTGATAAACCAATATTGATTGCGTCTTTTTAGTCTATACTTAGGAAAGAGTAAATTATGTGGGTTGTCATAGTTGTACTATATTATCATCTAATTAAGCATTACTTTTGTTTTTCTATCCCTGAACTTGATAGTCTATCATGCATTTAGTACAAGCTACACTTGTCAAGGTAGAGTGCTTTAGTTTGATTTTTGAGATTTAAAAGGGAGAGAGAAAATAGACTAATGATCATTTTAATTGCAACAATGAATTTAAAACCTTAGATATTATAATCAACTAATTCTCTAAGAACAATCAATCAATCTTCTTCTTTTATTTTCAATAATTCTAATCCATCTTTTTATTCTTTCACAAATTTGATAATTAAACTTCAATCTTGTAGCTTGTTAACGGATATAAAATTCACATCGTGCACTAACACATTTTCTTTTAGTGGATGCTTAAGGGTTCCAAATAAGACATCATTACTTGCCTTATTGCCTAGTTATGTTAAATTCACTCAACTTGGATCAACAACCTCAAAAAGAAAACATTGGAAGTGAGCTAGGCATGCAATGATTCTAGTTTTCATCAACACCACATTGATGCGCTATATATAGAAGCTACAGAATAAGCTAGCTACTACACATATACGAAACTCAGACATGGATAGGGACTAGCCTTTTTGCCGTCATTATCATATTTGCAATTCCCTGTCCTATAAGGCCACATGCAAAACCAACAGCTCCATACATAGTTCCCTGGATTAAATATAATAAATCAAGTTTAGAAGTCCAATAGAGGTGCAAAAATAATAAACTGTAAATCATTTAAGAATACATTAGGAAACCTCAAATAACAATAAGCTAGTGCTGATATACTGAAGAGATAACCCACATGGACTACTATATTTGCATTTTTAAGATACTCCAAAAGAAAATATAATTTGACCTTGTAGAAATATGTAGCAACCCGTTGTTGAATTGAAAACTTGCATCCTGGTCTCTGTGCTTCAAACACACTGATTGGAAAAGAAAAGCCATTACTACCATCATAAGTTTGCAAGTAAGCAAGGATATATTGTCACCTTGTTCAACAGTTGACAAAATGCAAACCATTCTTAGAGGAGAACACTTTTATATCTATTGGTTTGAATTAAAGCACCGCATTTGAGCCATAGTTGCAATGCCAACCGAATGCAAAGCCAACCCCAGAAAAGTGCAGTTACACTTGTCAAATGGTTTATTTGGCGTACAAAAATGATTTAACGCACTTCAATGACCAAGATCTTATAACTTGACCTCTAGCAACCACCAACATATTCCCTTGTCAAAACTAGGAAAAAAAACCACTTCTGTGAGCAGACCAAGCTGAAGGAAAAAGCCTTGGCATCGTAAAGTTAAGGACACTATTACTTGCTAGGTGACAATCACAAGCTAAGCTTGCTTAAAGCCTTAAAGTCAGATAGGATGATTACATATAACAAAAGCGTAGCAAAAAAAAAACACAAAACAAAATAAAAAGATGCTCAAAGCCAACCCCAGAAAAGTGCAGTTACACTTGTCAAATGGTTTATTTGGCGTACAAAAATGATTTAACGCACTTCAATGACCAAGATCTTATAACTTGACCTCTAGCAACCACCGACATATTCCCTTGTCAAAACTAGGAAAAAAAATCACTTCTGTGAGCAGACCAAGCTGAAGGAAAAAGCCTTGGCATCGTAAAGTTAAGGACACTATTACTTGCTAGGTGACAATCACAAGCTAAGCTTGCTTAAAGCCTTAAAGTCAGATAGGATGATTACATATAACAAAAGCGTAGCAAAAAAAAAACACAAAATAAAATAAAAAGATGCTCAAAGACACAAAAAATAAATTATATATATATAGATAGATTATAATGCAATGCAACTTCTTATAATTTTGTATGTTTGTCAATATACAACCCATTAATCAAGGAGAATGGCCTAAAAATATCAATTTTTTCATGGGAAAATACATCCTGAAAAACTGATGTAACCCGACAGTAACGTATTTATGAATCTTGTTTCACAATATAAAGAGCAATCATTAACAGAGCTAAATTTTGTCTTTGGTTCATCCAACAAAAACAATGCAGATAAACAACCTAATTATTTTCAGAACATGCAAAAGAAACATGAAGTCCAAACCTGCTTGGAAGCGCACCATAAGCACGTCTCATGTGACCAAATAACCCATTAGATGTGATGGGCTGTCCTAAGCGAGCATAAGGTGCTAGCATGCCAACTAAAGCAACGTTCACGACAACACCGACCAAAAGATCAGCAGCATACAACTCAAATTCTGACCAGAAATCTTTGCCTCTCTTTTGAAGTTCCGCAAATGTCGCACAGCAAGAGTCTATAACTATCTGCAGTGAAAACATAATAAGCAAAAAAATTCCAACTAAACCTGAGGAGAATGCCAAGTTAACAACAAGTACAAGGAAGTATACAAACCTCTGTTCCAATTTTGAAAAGGAAATGGCGATCTACAAGCATTCTGTTACGAAACAAAGACCAAGATTTAACAGCAAAAGCAACAGGCCAAGCTGCTTCCTATGAACCGATGAATAAAGACAGACATATAATGGTATGAGTTGGCACTCAAAATCTTAATGTAAATAAGCAAAAGAAGATACTTGAAATGAAAAATGTCGACATTTACAAATTGGCAAACATCAGCACCTGCAAGTTCATGTAATTTTCAAGAATCACTTTCCGGATGCCAACCGACTTCGCGGCCTCGAGCATGTCCGAAGGAAGAGTTACACCCCGAGCTTTTATCTCTCTCATTACCTCCTCGAACTTCAATATCGGGCCAAACTCCGCACCCTCTTCATCAAATTCCTCATTATCCCCACCATCACCGCTGCCACCGCCTCCTCCAGGTGGGAACTTCCCATTACCCCCATTCCCACCAAAGGAATCCCCATACCCACTCCCATCGTCAGCACGCGGCCGAACACCCACCCTCGGCCCCACACTACCACCCTTGCCAACAACCACATCCCCTCGCACCGGCGACACCACGGCATTTGTGTCGGGCTCTTGCATGGCGGGAGAATCCGTAACATAAGACTCCAACTCACACACCACGCCTACATTCCCATTCCACCTCTTCAACCTAGCAGGTTCGGACACACCATTCCCTTCCATGACACCAAAAACAGCACCATAATCAACACTTGCAATCCAAAAAGATGCCCTTTTAACACGAGCTCAGGGTCTAATCTGGTCCTCTACGTATTTGTTCAAGAAAGGAAGCAGGAGGTGAAGAACGGACTGAATACCTTGGAGTAGAAGGGGGTGTCCGCGGAAGACGTCGGCATATGATCCGCGGAGATCCGATGGGAGCCGAAGCGTGACGGTGGTGGTGGATTGGTGCCCGTGGCTGAGGGGGGAATTGGCGCCGTACTGGAGAAGAGAAGCAGTAGCAGTAGTAGTAGCAGTGGCAGCCATGGCTGCCGTGGGCGTTGGGAGCTAGGGCTTAGACAGAGAGACTGTGGGGGTAGGACCGTAGGAGAAGTGTGCTGGACTTGTGTACATCGCCAGTTCGCTTTGCTTTGGGGTCACTGTAATATTTGAACAGATCATAGTTGGATTCTGTTTTCTACATGAAAAATATTCCCTTCGGTGTAAAAAAAAAAAAAGGAAAAATCAATCTATGTGTTTTACTTGGATTTGTTTTTTGTTCAGATATATATGTGTGTTGGGGATTCCTAAAGTATAATTTACAAAAAATATTTCATTTATATATTATCAATTACATATCCAAAATAAACACTATTCAGAATATAACTTTACACAAGGTTGATTTGTACAAAGAAGGCACACATTCACGTTGCGCCACAAGATACATGTAGTACATGTATCCATGAATAATCTGGAATCCATGTTACTCTTTCTTGAGTTAGGGGGCTGATTTTCATATTTGTTGGGGATTCCTTAGGTTCTTGTGGCTGATGAGACTCCCAGAGACCTACTATTTTCATTTTGCTATTTAGAAAGGTAAGTGGACTGCAATACTGAATGGTACAAGTTCAGTACTCATTCTACTCTTTTGTGACCACTCCCAGTCCCCAGACCACTGATAATGTGATGCACTTCTGACTTCTGTGTCAATATGGTTTTTAGCAAGAGCCAATGTTTTTTGTTTAGTTAATACAAGTGAAAAATTCATGCATTATATTACTAATAATAACAAATAAAAGAAAATATGTATAAAAATAAGATATGTTGTATAAAATATGTATATATAAAAATAAAATAAGAATTAATTCTTAATGCTATATTATATACAATGTAGCATATAAGAAATGTTGTATTAAAGTTTAATTTAGTATAACAAACTAACAACATTCATATTCACATCATAAAAAAATATTCATGCAAAAATTAAAAAACAATTAACGAAAACCTTATTATTCTTCTTAGCAGAATAAATCCAAGCTACGTACATTTGTTTCTAAGATAATATAAATATCTAATCCAAAATGTTCTAGATATGATTTAAAAATTGAAAAATGAATAGTCAATAACTACATAATGTGTACTTCTCTCATTGAATCTAACTTGAGTAATTCATTAAGTTATACCTGAAAATAGATTTAGATATTTAGATATCTTACTGATCAAAAGTAACAAAATCGATGAATATTGAAACATTTATAGATAAAAAGAAATACTCTTACTTTGATATTGTATTGGTGGAAATTTAATCGAGGTAGTAAGTTCCCATATTTTTTTTCATATCTTCTATACAAACAATAAAAACGTGATTAAATGAATTTTAAAAATGATAATAAAAAAATGATACATGGATTTTACTTTGCTTGGTGAGTAATGATTTTATCCATTCGTAACAATGGTAAACATGAGATGCATAAATAATACCTCAAATTTTTAAATCATCCTCCACCACTTCTTCCTTTTTCAACATCAAACCTCTATATTTATATTTCAAAAATAATACATCTACCTTTTCAATCTCTATATTGTATTCGCGTGAAGTATGCTTGCACTTAGGAGTCGTATTTCTAGTTAGGAACCAGCTGCACCTCGTGTATGATGATCATGATTTGCTAATGTAGCTTGTGTTTTTTTCCTTTTCTTTATTTATGGTTGAAACCAATGGATTACAGAGTAGATATGGGACTTTGATTTTATTTTTGTTTTCTTTGTGTTCTTCCATATTTGTGGTGAATTTATCAAATCCATGTGATATATTTTTTAACAAGTGATATCAAAACCTTAATCATAATTAAATCATCAAGTACTCTAGAATCATATTTGATCTATATAGAAATAATGATTTCATTCGTAAAAAAAACACACATGGAAATAGAATATTACATATTACCATATTGCTTGACAATGTCTCATTGTCACAGTGACTTGGAGATGGTTAAACTTGTCACGCCTCTCAGATTCGAATCCAGGGATATTTAAAAAAATTAATCTAAATCGATAACAAAAAAAAAAAAAAACCAATATTGCTTGTAAATTTGCTCTGATTTGTCATAGTCTTATATTTGTTTTCAGCATGACTTTTTTTTTTTTCACGCGTATACTTTAATTGCTTTATACGCATGGCATCATATCTTCACACACGGTTTCCACTCGTGAAATGAACCATTAAATGAATGAATGATATTTTTGATTGGCATTGAATGAAAAAAAATAACTCATGATTTCACGTGTAACAATACGCGTTTTCTTTATTCATGATTAATAGTTCACGTATGATGGGTTTAAATGAAAAATACCTAGACATTTTGCATAAATCACCTTTTCATTATTAAATATTATGTTATTTTACAT
>JAMKQA010047419.1:0-13864 GCA_024699735.1 Posidonia australis | reverse complement strand
TCATTTGAAGATGCAAGGCAAGATAGAGTCATATCAGGTTTATGTGAGATTTTTATTTTATACACATTATTTTTCCTTTTTCCAATGAATATGATTTCATTAGTTTTGGTGTCTATTATAGTGCATTCATATTTATCAAACATTACTTTATAACCTATATCACATAATTGGCTTATGCTTATCAAATTATGTTTAAGACCATCTACAAGTAGTACATTTTCAATAGAAGATTATGAGAGTTACCGACATTTCCTATCCCCACTATTCTTCCCTTTGCATTATTACCAAATGTGATTGCTCCGTCTTCTTTAGTGCACAATGTACTCAAGAGACTATGATCTCCTGTCATGTGGCGGGAGCATCCTCTGTCTAAGATCCACTTAGTGTTCATGGTTTTCCTGCATCATAAGATGCAAGTAAGTTTTTAGGTACCTACATCATTTTTGATTTCCTTAATTTATCATTCATCTTAGTTTGATTGTTCCTAACTTATTTTCTTACAACAAATATGTATTTTTCATTTGTAGTTGCTCTAATGAATCCATTTTCATATGGGATGTTGTTAAGTTTTCTGTATCCTATTCCATGTTTGTTCAATGAGAGTCTTTGACTTAAGAGGATTTTATCTAAGTTTTCTTTTCCTTTTGTAAATTTTGTTACTGTGTTGAGTAGGTCATTACTGTTGATTTTTAAGGCGGTAATATCCTTTTCTAGGTTCTTTATGTTATACTTCATATGCTTAACTTCTTGCTTAAGTTCAATATTTTTCTGATTTAATTCATCATTTTCATCAAGTAGGATTTTGCCTTCACTAATTAATTTTTCATTTTTAGAAGTAAGATTTTCTATGTTTTGGTTTTGATTTTTGTGTGTAGTTTTTAGGTTCTTATATTTTCCATATAATTCATTAAATGCTTCTAAAAGCTCTTCCATGTTGATGTCTTCCAAGTCAACTAAAGAGCTAGCCTGTGCCATGAAGCACATGTTGGCTTTTTCATTTTCAGAAGTGGAGTCCTCATCAAAAGATGAGTTACTCTCATCCCATGTGGCTTAGAGGGCTTTCTTCTTGAAGGATTTTTCATTCTTTTTATTAATTTTCATTTTTAGAAGTGAACAGTCTCGTTTGATATATCCTGGTTTATTACATTTAAAGCTTAGTGGAGGATCATCTTTATTTTTATCTTGATATTTATTTAGTTTCTTCTGAAATCTTCCTCTCTTAATGAATTTCTTAAATTTTCTAGTTAAGAGGGCTATTTCATCATCATCCTCTTCGGATTCTTCTGAATCAAAGGTAACTTTTAGAGTAATATTTTCCTTTTTAGAGTTTTCAATTTCTTGTCTGTCTTTTTCTTTTTCTTTTAGTTGGACTTCATAAGAGATTAGGTTACCTATTAGATTTTCTAGGGAATAAGTAGATAAGTCCTTAGCTTCTTCTATAGCTGTGGTCTTCTTTTCCCATTCGGGGGTAAGAGACTGAAGAATTTTTCTTACTAATTCACTTTGAGAATAATTTTTACCAAGGAATTGAAGGTTATTTGTAATTTCATTAAATCTGGTGAACATTTCATTTATGGGTTCATTGTCTTTCACTTTAAATAGTTCAAATTTGTGAACTAGCATATTTATTTTAGTTTCCTTGACTTGGTTGGTTCCTTCATGTGTAACCTCTAAAATATGCTATGCTTCATGTGAATTCTTACAATTTGAGATCCTATTAAATTATTCCTTACTAACAGTACAAAATAAAATATTCAACCCTTTGGCATCTAATTATGCAAGGTGTTTTTCTTCATTACTCCATTCTTTAAAAGATGTGGAGCTCAAATTAAACTCATTTATTACTACATCCCATAATTCGAAGTTTATGGATTTTAAATAAATAATCATTCTACATTTCCAATAATTATAATTTATTTCATCAAAGAATGGTGGTCTATTAATGCTTTGTCCCTCTACAATATTATTGTTAAATGATAATGCAGCCATGTATTCTAGTAGATGATTAATCTAATTCTAGAAAATCGTACTTTGATACCAATTGTAAGATCGAGTGGCTTCTCTAGAGGGGGATGAATAGAGAATTTTAATTTTCTAATATAAAATTATCCAATTTTAGATGTAATATTGACAAAATGAAGTATGTTGCAAGAAGTTATATCAAAATCATACAAGATTGAAAATTATACTACACATGCACATGAAGGGGATAAGAGACAATGAAGATACACGTTATTTATAGTGGTTCGACTAAACCTCGGTCTAATCCACTTCTCAATATCCTCTTGAGATTTTCCCTTTATATGCAAAGATGCAACACTTACTTGTGTTCGCAATCCCACCAAGATAATCTTAGCTCTTTCCACTTCTCGATCCTCAAGAAGTTAGAGCCTCCCCTTGTAGCTTTACAATCGAAAACTTCCCACTCACAGAGCTCTTTTACACTTCAAATACAATCTTGCTTGTGAGGAGAATGATGATAGAATTTGAGCAGGGAATTTAAATAAATACAAGTATCTCAGAGAATTGTGTCTTAACATGACACATCGAAGCCTTATTTATAACCAAGGAACCGTCAAGAGCATGTGTCTAACGGCTAGAAAACAGTCAAAAAACGACTATCTAATCGGTATATCGTTTTGATCATCGGTATGCCAAACCAGTCTTCAATCAGCAATTCTCGGGCAATTCGGTATGCCGGAACTATTTCGGTATGCCGAATTTTCCCGAAACGGTATACCGTTCCAACCCGGTATGTCGTTTATCTTCAGATTTGCAATCACAGTATTTTTCGGAACTCCGTTGTATGTGTCAATTGTTCCTGCTTCGGTATGCCGTTTTTGGATTTTTCATCTTCAGTTTCGGAATGCCGTTTTGTATGCCAATTTTTACTGAATCAGTATACCGTTTTCCCTTTGGTATGCTGATTTTGATACTTTCTTAAATTTACAATAAGATCTAAGTATTACATAACTCCATATACATTTTCAATATATCATACAGTTTACATGACCTTCAACTTTGACTAAGCATGTCATTTACAAAGCGATTTCTTCTTTCATGAAAATATATAAAAATTCATTAGTCCAGATATAATCATCAAAACAAAATATATTTCTAACAATTAGGAGTGACCAAATTTGGTCACCGAGGTAAAAAAAATTTTGAGATTGATAAGCTATTACTGAAGATTTATCAAAGATTTCTCCAAAATAGCAACGTTGATAATAGGATTGACCAAGAAGGGAGTCCAATTTGAGGGGAATTGGTCTTGTAAAAAGTGCTTCAACAAATTGAAGGCTCGTTTGACCTCGACACCTGTGCTGAACCTACCTTTTGGAAATGGCAACTTCTCTGTTTACAATGATGCTTGTGGAGCTTAGTTGGATTGTGTGCTGATGCAGCACGACAATGTGGTGACTTATGCTTCACGATAGCTAAAGATCTATAAAAAGAACTATTGAACTCATGATTTGTAGATGACTACTATGGTGTTCGTGCTAAAGATCTAGCGACAATATTTGTATGGTGAACAATTTGAGGTCCTCATTTATTATAAGTGCTTAAAGTATATACTTACTCAAAAGGACCTAAACATGAGGTAACGTATATTGGTGGAGTATCTAAAGGACTACGATTTCATTTCGTCCTACCACCAGGGGAAGGTCAATGTAGTTGTAGATGCTTTGAGTCAATGCATCTACATCATGGAAAGTTTGATGGTTAAGTAGTGTAGATGCTAGAAGATTTGATTGTGTGCAAGCCCAAGAAGCAGTCTCGACAGTCTGGTGGTGCTTGAGTAGCCAATGTTGGTGGAGATTATTATTGCTACTCAACAGCTAGATCCTTTTGTGCATAAGGTCTTAGTGAAGATGGAGGTTAGAGAGGTGCGTCACTTGATTATTGGGATTGACAGGGCTTTAAGGTATGATCTAAGTTTGTATGTGCTTCATGATAAGGAGATTAGACAGAGACTCTTAAATGAGGCCCATCGGTCAAGTATACCATAAATTTTGGAAACATGAAGATGTACTGGAACCCAAAGAGTAATTCCTGGTGACCCGAAATGAAGAAAGATAATGCTAAGTTTTGTGGCTAAGTGTATGACTTGCCAATTGTGAAGGTTGAAAATCGGAAGCCTGGTTGGACCTTGTAAACTCTAGACATTCCCATGTAAAAAAACGAGCATGTAACGATAGACCTTGTAATTGTTTTGCCAAAATCAGGAGAAAAACGATGCCATATTGGTGATCATGGATCGGTTCATGAAGTCTACATATTTTTTGTTGATTTGAGTGAATCTCCCAATGCAATAGTTAACTGGGTTATATGTCTAAAAGATTGTCCGTTTGCATGATATTCCTGTCTCCACCATATCCAATAAAGACACGTTTTGTCTCAGGATTCTAGAGAATGCTATAGGAAGTTTTTGGCACAGTGTTGAATATAACACAACTTTTCATCCTTAGTTTAATGGTCAATCAGAGCGGATTATTCAAACCTTAGAGGATATACTATGAGTCTGTGCCCTAGACTTAAAGGAGAGCAAGGAGGATCATCTATCTTTGATTGAATTTGCCTATAATAACAACTACCACTCCAACATTTAGATGTCTCCATATGAGGCTTTGTATGGGAGACCATGCAGATCACCTACTTGCAGGGGTGAGGTGGGAGAACGACAATTCATTGGTCCTAAGATTGTACAACTGTATACAGATAAGGTAGATCTAATTCACAAGAGGTTGACAGCTGCACATAGTTGGCAAAATATTTACGTTGACAGGAGGCGAAGACTGCTGGAATTTAAGGTAAGAAATTATGTATTTTTGAAGATATCACCAGTCAAGGGCGTGGTGAGGTTTGGGAAGTGCGGGAAGTTGAATCCTCAATATATTGACCCATTCTAGATTACAAAGAGGATTAGTGAAGTAATGTATGGTATGGAGCTACCTCTAGAGATGTCTTTAGTATATAATGTTTTTCATATCTCTAAGTTGAAGAAGTGTTTGGTCGATGCCACTAAGATAATTCGGGTACAGCTAGACAAGCTTGATGAGGATTAATGCTATTCTGATCATTGATCACAAAGAGCAAGTGTTGAGGAATAACTTGATTTCTCTTGTCCTTATGTTGTGGCGACACCATAATGTTGAGGAGCCTATGTGGAAGCGAGACGAAGACATCCGGTCCAATTATCCTTATTTTTTCGCCTTGGAGTAATTTCAGAGGTGAAATTCTTTTAAGAGAGTAGGATGTAACATATTGTATTTTCTTTTCTGGTTTTACGCATTTATTTGATGTATTTTAGTTGCATGTTGCTAAAGTGCGTTTTAGTTGCACGTTGATATCATTTAGGTCATCTCGAGATCAATGTCAGGAGAGAATTCCAGGGATGAAATGTAGACCCTAGTGCACCTCCTTTGATGTATGTGGGAAATTGAAATGTAAATGGATTAAGGATCTCGTGTTGTTAGTTGCTTATATTTAAGGCTTAATGTGGTGCTAATCTTTAGAAAATAGTGAGTTTCGTGATCACATAGACCTTGATGATCAATTGAAAGATCTTATTATTAGTTTTATGCAATTCTTGGACGTTTTTGCATGGATTTCTGTAATTGATTGTGCATAAGCTCCTTGTTGTATAACAAATGGGTGTAGGTTCCATGCAAGTGTTGGTAGGAGTGTTAAGTAGTGGCATGGTTGCACAATGGTATACTGTGGAGAGTGGTAAGCCGTGGGTCGTGGAGTGGGCTCTTTTTTGTAGTTTTCTTGCCACAAGTCTAATATTAATTCTTTGCTTGTTTGAGGTTGTGTTGAACTTCAAGAAGGAGGCTGAGAGTTGTGTGTGGCTGTAGGTGATTGTCAGTGAACTTGAGTAATTCTAGTGGTTGTGGTTGGTTGTTGGGTCCCAGACTTTGAGGTGAGTTTAGTTGAGTTTTGAAGTATAGAACATTGTTTATTTCTGTGCATGCGCTTGATTTTTGGTTTCTTTGTGCTTGACGAGGTGTCGGACTCAGAGAGGTTTAGTCAAGGTGATCAGAGCAATTGTGTGGGGGCTCTGGCGTATTGCTGTCAGGGAGTTTTGATTGGGTTCATCTTTCCTAACATTAGGTACTCGTCTTGAATTGGGACTTTTAATCCTTTTTTTTCAATGGCATGTTAGGATTCTGTGATTAATTTATGATTATATACATTGAGTACACTTGTACGTGGTGGTTTTTATAAGTTTTTTGTGGATTTTTTTATGACACTGTGTGGACATTCTATCCAGAAACATGAAATTTTGGACATTGGCTACGTTAGCTCTACACATTTGACGCACACGTTAGCTCCACGCGTTTTGGAACAATCAGTAATATGCTGAAATCCTAGTGGTTTTGAAATGCTATTATGTACATTGAGGTTTTTGAGCTATGATGAGGTTTTTTTGGTTTGGCCAGAAGTGAATTCTATTATATTAAAAAGGATTTCTTGAAATGAGATATAAATAAGTTCTTTTTTTTTATTTATTTTTGGTACTAAGATACCAATGAATTGTATTGAAGAGATCATGAGGTATGACAGTATCTTTGGGTGGTAAAGCACAAGTCCGAAGCTAAGGTCTATGATATTTTGGACTTGTAGGGCCAAAATAGTAGAATCCTCTAGGTGGTTTGGGTTCTCAGGACGCCAAAAGAGGCGTACTCTATTGTGGTTGGCTAAGGCGAGATATACACGTGCCTCACTTTTAGTGACGTCCCATGAGAGGACAGTTGTGAGAGTTTTTTGAGACCTAGGACAAGAGAGCTCTTTGTAGGATGGTTTATCTGTAGCAATGTAGTGTGCTTTGACAGCTGCTTGTGGGTCAAAATCGATTGCTTGACGTCAAATAACACAACAAATTTTGTTCGTTGAGTTGGTTTTTCTGTAGATTTGTTTAAGTCCTACATATGAACCATTGATGGTTTTTCTTCAACTTCAATATTTAGAAAGTTCAGGATTTATGGAAAGATTTTGTCATTGTTTTTAGATGCATGTTCAAAGTTTTAAAATTATTTTATTAGATTAATGAGCAAAAAACTATTTGATTTGGAATGTGCATGCATTGCTTTTCATTTGGATTTTAGTACGGAGCATCACACGTTTTAGAGACATGTCATACCTGTGTGTTTGGTTCACATGTTCTACCAGTTTCAATAGATTCCTAAACCTATTTGTGGGTGAGTGTTGTGTAACATTTTAGTGGTTATTTATTCTTTATTACATTTTCTTTTAGACGTAGTTAGTGAGTAGTGATATTGTTTTTTAATACATGTAGTGGAGTCATGTGGTCATACATCATAGGATCTTAAGTAGAATCAATGATTTTTCTAAATTATTTAGAATTTTCTTTCTAACAGGAGTGATCCATAAGAGATTATTGTTTTATAAGTTTTTTTGGTAACGGTAAGTAGCATTAGTAATAAATCCCAAGGAAAAAGATCCAAGGGAATCATACGTCCTAAAATTCACAGAGCATTATACAGTACTAAAGAAATAGACGATAAGGCAATGTTTTTGCCAATTAGATACATGCCACCCAGCAAAGCTGGCAATTCAAGTTTTTTTAAAAGAAATCTACTGCCCAATCTCAGAAAGTAAGGGCAGTCTCTTGCGTCTCTGCGCCAGTAGTAGAAAGAGGAACTTCCAAAGTACAGTTGGAGGTTTGGTTCGCATGCCATGCGACGTTCATCGAAGATAATGAATTCTTCAAAACCTCCTTTTCAAACCCTGAAGTAAGAGTATCTGACCGTTGATACATTAGTCCAATGACCTCCAAAATAATAAAATGATAAGGCTTAGAAGAGCCACGGAAAATTCTGCTATTTCTTTCTTTCCAAGTTAACCAGAGGATAACTTGAAGCAAAACATACCAACCACGGTTATTTAAAGAGAATCTGAGAGCAGGTTTATGAAGAAACAAGTCATGCATACTATAATAACCAGGGTATAAATTTGAAGGAATGAAAAAATACCATATCTGTCTAATGTAATTACAGTTCATAAATAAATGATTATTGGATTCAATGTGTAAGTCACAAAAAATACATTTTACAGATCCAATCCAACCTCTTTTGGCTAGATTTTCTTTAGTCAAATTCTTGTTATGAAGTACCTGCTAAGAGAAGAGTTTGACCTTTAGCGGAGCCCAGCTCTGCCAAATATACTCAGAGAATGTGAATCTAAGTCCACCATCATTTAATACATTGTAACAAAACTTAACAGTGAAAAAAGGAGTAGGGGAAGGCGTCCAGGAAAGGGTGTCCTCCTCCTCCCCCAAATGGGTAGAGTGGATGATAGACACCATCGAATCAAATTGTAATTGCAAAGTATGATAATCACGCAGTTGTACTTTAGAGTGATCAATCAACTTGCTAAAATTCTCACCGAATAACTCCCATATGGATTTTATAGAAGCTTTCCTCCATTTACAGACAGAATATAGTTCAGAGAAAAGATGTTTTAATTTTGTCCCATTCCACCAGTTATGTTCCCAGAATAACGTATCTTCCCCATTCAGCAAATGGTGTATCGAGAAACAATTAAGAATATTAAAGCAGCATTTAAGACAGAGCCACAGAGGGGAATAATAGTTTGTGGAAGTATTTAATAGAGCATCAGGCCAAAGGGAATAAAGGTATCTGGCCTTTACTAAATCTTTCCATTTCACATGACAATTTCGAGAGAATAATTGCCATACAAGCTTAGTTTTGAGTGCTAAGCTAAAATTACTGAGGTTAATAATCCCCCAGCCTTTATGCCGCTTAGGTCTACAAAGAGAAGCCCACTTAACTAAATGCACCCCTTTCATGGAAGTAGGGTTAGATTTCCAAAGAAAGTTACTCCTAATCCTATCAATATCTTTCTCTACTTGTCTAGGCATGTGTAGTATTGACAAGAAATAAGTGGGAATGGTTGATAAGACTGAATTAATCAACGTCAGCCTTCTACCAAGGAAAAGAAAATGTGCTTTCCAGTGAGATAGTTTAGAAGATATCTTCTCAATAACTGGAGTCCAATCTCTTCAAGTGGTTTTCCTATAATGAAGAGGCATGCCCAGATATGTAATAGGTAGCTCAGTTGACTTGCAACCTAGGGACTTGCAAGCATTATCAATAGAGTCTTGGCCTACCCCTATCCCAGTGAGGGATGATTTCAGAAAGTTAATTTTTAGGCCAGAACAAGATTGAAAACAGCAAAGAATGCATTTAATATTAACAATATTCTCTGAGCTTTCAGCTAAAAACAGAATGGTATCATCAGCATATTAAATATTTAACATATTGGGTCCCCCATGAGAGAATTGAATGCCTGCTATAAGATTATGATTCAGTGCTAATTGTAACATTCGATTTAGGACATGTGTAGCTATGATAAAGAGCAAGGGGGAGATAGGATCCCCCTGTCTAAGTCCTTTTGTAGCCCCAAAGAAACCATGAGATGATCCATTAAGTAATATGGAAAATTTAGCAAAATAAATACACATCTTGATCCAAGAGATTCATTTTCCCCCAAAACCTAACCCCTGCAGAGAGTCTAATAAGAATTCCCAATTGACATTGTCAAATGCCTTCACAAAATCCAGCTTGAGAATGTAGTCAGAAACTTTTGAAGATTTCATCAAATGGAGGGTTTCCTGAGCTACAAGGAAACAATCCCCAATTGAGCGTCCAGCAAGAAATGCACACTGAGAATTGTCAATAACCTTGTCAAGAATAGGAGAGAGCCTAAAGGCCAGGGTTTTGGTAAGTATCTTATAAATGCTATTCACCAAACTGATAGGTCTGAAATCTGTAATCAGACTAGCTCCAGACCGTTTGGGAATCAAGACAATAAATGTCTGATTGAAGGGGGAAAGGGTGTCAGGATCACTAGATGAAAAGACATGATGAAAGATATTCATTATGTCGTGTTTTATAAGGTCCCAGAACTGCTGGAAGAAAAACATAAGGAACCCATCAGGTCTAGGGCTTTTATCACCTGGAAGCTTGGTAAGGTTTGCCTTAATCTCAGCTTCCGAAAATGAAACTTCTAGAGAATCAGGGTTAGGAATTTTAATGGGAGCCAATCGATCCCGATTGAGAGAAATTCTAGGACATAGGTTAGAATTAAATTGATTATAGAAGTGGTTTTCAATTTCCTCCCTAATTGCCAAAGGAGAAGTGAGCTGCATGGAGTTGATGGTGAGCGAAAGAATGCAATTATTCCGTCTATGAGAATTAACTATAATATGAAAGAAGGAAGAATTGGAATCGCCCTCTTTCAACCATTGAATTCTAGATTTCTGTTTCCAAAAAACCTCCTGTTCTTTTAAAAGTTCAAAGTGCTGTGCTTGCAGAGCTTGTTTTTCTACCCAGACCTCATCATTAAGAATAGAGCGCTCCGATAAGCAATCAATATTCTGTATTCGTGTTTCAATGTAACTTAGTCTCTACCCTCTGGCCAATCTAATTGGTCCAACCCAACTTTTTAGGCATTTCTTCAGATGTTTCAACCTATAAGTGAATCCAACCAATGGGTTGGGAGTGTGAAAGAGAGCTCTCGATTCCAGCCAACAATTCTGAATGAGAGACTTACATCCAACAATTAGAAGCCAAGATCTGTAGAATCGAAATGGAGTTGGACCCCAATTCTGTCTAACAGTGTCTAAAATAATTGGGACATGGTCAGAAATCACTCTGACCTTCCCTGAACAGTATGAGTTAGGGAATTTAGAAGACCAGGGAGATGAAGTAAGGAAATGGTCAAGCTTGACCATTGTAGGTTCTGATTGGTAATTAGTCTAAGTGTAGAAACAATTGATGGGGGAGAGATTCATCAATTGGTTTCCATTTATGAATTCATTAAATTTTGACATGTGTCCAGAGATCCTTGGACAAGAGGAATGCTCATGGGAAAATCTTATTAAGTTAAAATCTCCACCAAGGACCCAGTTTTCGTTAACCACTTGACTAAGGCCATGCAATTCCTCAATGAAGTCAGACTTAAGTCTATTTTCACAAGGGCCATAGACCCCTGTGAGCCACCACTCAAAATTATCTTCAAAAGTGAGGAAGTGTAAAGACAGGCTAAAGTTGTCCGTCCGATGTGCCTTGAGATCAAATAATTTGCCATCCCAACCAATCAAAATGCCTCCAGAGGCACTTGTGGAAGCATGATAGAACCACGAGGTGATTTTCCTACCCCCTAAAGATCTAAGAGAGGCTTGGGTATAGGACTCCTTCTTGGTTTCAGTGATGATTAGAATATCACTTTTCTATGATCTAACTAGATTACGTACAACACGGGATTTGGCACTAGATCCTAATCCCCTAATATTCCAGGCTGCAATAATCATGAAATATTGTTGGAGGACCGAGAGGGATGATCCCTCTCACAAGAGCTGAGTATATCCCTTAGGGAAATGGGATGTTTCCCCTGATCAAGCCTAACTTGAGAAAAGAAATTTAGTACATCTGCATTAGTCCTAAGGGTGATACCAATTTTACCACAAAATTCTTGAAAATGTTGATAAGAATCCCATATAAAGGGGTCTGAATCCTTATTATGCATAATATCAACATTTAAGCCATTCTCAGTAGGGAGGGAGGACAGCAAAGCATCAAAATTAATGGATCTAGATTCACAAGAAGAAGATTCTGTAGGATTCACACTGTTACCTGGGGCATGGATCGGAGTGTCGGGATGGGAGGAGGGCAACTCAGACGTGTTGCAATCCGAATCTTCCCTCTCCATACAGTCGTATAAAGCCAACATTTTCTTGAACTTTCCCATAGAGATGTTCTTTGAACGAATCTCCGATTGGATGAAACTTGAGGCGTCCATGAAGGCTGGAGGGTCGGTCCCCTGAGAGTTTACCGTTCCAGCAGAAAGGGAGGGGGAAGCTTTGAACCAACCTTCAGAAGCTGGGGGAGTGGGAAGAATACCAGCAGAGTCAAGGGAAGGGGCATTGAGTTGTGGGAGTGAGGAAGACCTAGTCCAAACATTTTTCCCCGTTTTAGCAGTTTTCCCAGTCCTCGACCCATGCCATTCCTTAATAGTTTTGAACGACTTTCTGTTGGGGGGAGGAACTCCCTGGACAGGACCAGAAGAGGGACGAGAAGGCCAGGCAATAGGGGAAGATTGGGTGGAAGGGGAGGGTCCACAGATGTCCCAACTAGGTCTGACCTTAATAGGGTACACAATATGGCCAAAGGCATAAAAGCGAGTATCAGGTAGTTCTTTTCCATGGTGAATCAAAATCCGACAGCGAGCAAAGCTTTGTTGTTTGGCTCGGTCGATAGTGAGGTTGACTTCCAAATGATCGGCAAACTCAGCAACCATGAACTTGAATATGTCCACGTTCCAAAGGTGGTGGGGAATACCTTCTAATCTTACCCAGACACCCTCCTCTCTCAGGATAAATACCGCATTGGACTGAAGAGTCCAATGAGTAAAGGAGGCGGATAGAGATTGCAGAGAGGAACCATATAGATTAAGGGTGTCTATCTTAATTTTAGGGGAAGGGAATCTAAGAAGGAACTTTCCTGGGACTAAGTCCTTGACTTCCACCCTAGAGGCCAGGGGCCAGTTGGAGGCTATGTGGTGTTCAAGAAGCTCCTTAGTCAGCTGTGTAGAGTGGGCAGAGACAAGCGCACAACAGGAAAGAGAGAGAAGTAGATCGTAGGTTGCTTCCGTTGGGGGGATAATGGTAGGGTTATGAAGGGAGAGACCCGCCATGCTGGGGATCGGAGAAGCAGACTGCTTTACCTCCTGAAAAAATTTACAGATTGCCACAGAATGAGAGGGGGAGAGGCAGCGAAAACAGAGTCCAGAATATCTACAGTTATTCCTATTGTGACCGAGAAGGCCGCAGCTAAAACAACGACCGGAGGCACGACAGAAAGTTACCAAGGGAAGGCAGGGCTTCCGGCGACTTACAGTGGTCCACTCAGCCGAAGCAGCCAAAGGTTGAGAAGCTTTGCTCCGCTGAACAGGGAAGTGGACAAATGAGGGAGGGGATGCAAGAGGAGCGAATCGCGAGCCAACTAAGAGTGGGGGAGTAGGTGAATCAGGGATATCAGAACAAATCCCTGTGTCAGAAGGGCGGAATGACATTTGCTCAGAAATATCACTGTAGTGGGATGTCGTGGGAGATGTAAGGCCTGCGCATGAAATCGACTGACAGAAGGCGCGAGAGACAGATGGGCGGCGACATAAATGCCTAATGTCAGATGATCTCTCGATAGCCCTAGAATACTGGGGAAAATCTGTCATATCACGGGACACGAGAGAAGCGTTAAGTGGCACTGAATCGACCTCGGAGAAAACGTAAGGCGCAAGACAAGGATCCATAATGACACTCCCCAAAAGAGAAGCGGGAGGCGAAACTGCATTAATTTGGGGCTTAGGATAATCCAACGGGATTATCGGAATATGAAAAGCGGAGTAATTCCTCACAGAACTCGAGACAGACTCTGCAGCATCAGAGTGACTGAAAGAGTCACATGCAGACTGCAGGCGAGACGTCTCTATCAAGGAGGCGTAGGGAATGGTTTTCCGAAGGTCGCCCACCGGAGGAAACCCACCAACCGACAGTGCAGAGGGAACCAAAGGGTCAGAAGGAGAGGAGAAGAGCTGAAGGTCGGAGGCAGTATTTGCCTAGACTAGAGATCGGTCCAAGGAAGCAATAGCAGCCAAGGAGAGGGCCTTGTTGTTAGAAATATTAACATTAATTTTGATGATTATTCATGTGTGCTTATTTTCATAAATATTATAACGAGAAAAAGATTTAGAAGTCTTAGCATGAATTCAAAGATACACACCGGCATCAAGAGTGATGGACTATTCCAGCAAAAATCAA